>JAMWET010000821.1:0-117500 GCA_024036415.1 Prochilodus magdalenae | reverse complement strand
CTGTTTGAGCTGTCAGGTTTTATACCTGTTGTGAAGGTTTCATCTTTATGCTGCTCTGTGTAATTAGAAATAAAAGTTGACGCAAACAGATATTCCCACTTGCAGTGGTCAGAGGCAGTGTTTTGATCTTATTGTCTGATAATTTAACAATTAAATAGTTTCATTATTGTATTTTATTGGCTATCTTTGATCTTTTAGATTCAATTGCCACATGCAATATGATGCAGTTTCTTTGCGCTACTAGATTATGTGTATGCCTGGCTATTTCTGGTGTGGTCAGCTAAACCAGCTATAATTCATTTGTTTTCAAGAGATTAAATTCCCTTGATTAACAATAACTTTACTGCCAAAGGCCTTAGCTGATTAATGTATTGCAGTTTTTGTGCTACAGTATCTAGCTGCCTAATGCCAAACAGTGAAACAAATTACAGAGGAATGTATGAGTTTTAAAATGATTTGGGCCTGTTTATTATATTTTGTGCCGTGTTTGTCATTTTCAGAAAACATTCAGATGTGCACTTCCCAATGCAAAATTTTACTTGTATTGTAACTGTTATTCAGTTATGAAATGTATTATGCAGTTACATCATTTCAACATCAGAGCAGTAATGTTGATATTAGCTGTATTGGAACAGGTTTTTAACTCTGTAAACTAATGGTTACTCTTGTCTTAAAGGCTCAAATACATTGTCTTTAGTTTATACTCTCAATGGCCACTTCACTTGGTAAACGTCCTTGTGCACTCCTTTTTGGGAAGTAGAGGTGATGAAATCAACAGTGAGTTGTACCTAATGAAGTGGCCGGTGGGTGTATGTGGAGCAGGAAGGAGATATGTTTATGCCACATCTCAACACACCATAACTGCATCATAAAACAAGTATGAGCATGATTTTTTGGGGGTTTTTATCAGAAAGAAAACCAAAACACCTCCTTTCCTTGTCCTGTAATAAAGACTTCTTTCCCATAGCTCACCCACTTTTCTGCTGTCACTTTGCAGAAATGGCAAGACATCATTAAAGAGGTGAAGTTCCTTCAGAAGCTCCGGCACCCCAACATCATCGAGTACAAAGGCTGCTATCTGAGAGAGCACACAGCATGGGTAAGTGTGCTAGTGTGTGTATGTTTATCATTATGCGTAGTTCAGTTTTGTGGTTTGTGTATTTAACGGTCCAGTGTCTTGTTCTCTTGGTCTCCCCCTCCTCTCTCTCTCTCACAGCTGGTAATGGAGTATTGTTTGGGTTCTGCCTCTGATCTTTTAGAGGGTGAGTTGCATTGTCCCCTTACCCCTGAGCCATCTCACTTTATTCCATACAAAGTACTTGTTAATAAAGTGCTTGTTATTTAAAGTTTCTAATTCCTCTGTCTGTGTTTTACACCTGCAGTGCATAAAAAACCTCTTCAGGAAATGGAAATCGCTGCTATTACCCATGGTGCACTGCAGGGTCTGGCCTACCTTCACTCTCACAACATGATCCACAGGTGCGCTTTTACAGACTGTCAGAGCCTCTGTATTCTCAAAGATGCAGAACATTACTGCCAGTAAAAGTTTTTTTTGCTTCTGGATTAACAAAAGTTTGTGAATATGTTCTAAAATGATCAGACTTTTCCAGACTTTAAATATGGTTATAGGTCCAGCGAGGTCCCAATCTAATCCAGACAAATTTTAATGGATTGTACTGTGTCCACTGTGATTGGACTAGCTACATTTCATCTTAATAATGCCCTGTGAAAGAGAAGTGAGTGGCTATTACACCAGTCTGATTTGTGCAACTACAAACAATATGCCGCCAGAAGCATGTACAAGCAAATACACTCCTGCCATGATTTTGTGGCCGATTAAAACTGTTTTGCCTTCTGGTTATGCTGCTTAGTTTTAAAATTAGAATTAGCAGGAACTTGCATTCAAAACTGTGAAATAAGCAAGTTACAGGCATGTTAGATGATCGATAGAGAGGTGCTTTAGAGATACTATAGAGATGTATAGCAGGCAGTAGCTGTTACAGAACAGCACAGTGAGACAATACAACAAGGGTTGTATGGTATAAACTTAAGTACCGGCTTGACAAAAATGCTTAACTATTAACTATAAACCATAAGCAATACCTTCTGCTGTAGATTAATAAATATATCTCACTTATTACAATGAGGCAAGAACATGTACAAGAAAGTCTAGCTTCAAAAAACTCAGAGAGACTGTTTATCACTGTGTACATCTCGTTGATTAAAGGATAGCTAAGGAATTTGAAAGTATAACTTTTTTTTTTTCTCTCTCTCTCTCTCTTAGAGATGTAAAGGCAGGTAACATTTTGCTGACTGAGCCTGGACAGGTGAAACTGGGAGATTTTGGCTCTGCCTCCATTGTTGCCCCTGCAAACTCTTTCGTGGGCACACCCTACTGGTGAGTAAAATCATTATGTGAAGCTCGCAAAAGTTTGTTTGTGATTTTTGGATTTCAGGATTTAACGAATAAGTTTAGAATGAGTAAAAAAGGGTCTAGTTATGATCCACACCCTGTCTAAATCTATAGCACCTACAGATGATTGCTGCTCTCTCTCCTACACTGTAATAGCAGGCTGGTGTGGTGTCTGAGAGAAATCAATTGACATGCAAGGATGTTTGATGTACATTACATCTCATCCCTTGAGAAGTCTAGTTAAATCAAAGCTGTTTGGCTGATGGCACCGTCTTCTGCTCACTATTCTACTCTGAACCCCCCAAAAAAAGCAATCACTGGAAAATGAAATTGTATAATAAAACAAAGTAACAAAGTCACAAACGTCTGTAGGCCACAGGAAGTTTCACCAATAAAAAATGAGGTTGTTTAGAAACATGTTCTTTTTTTACGCCAGGCAGGATTTACATTCTGGCCACTACGGCTAACCAGGTGCACTTGACCAGCCAAATTCTGCACCAGCCTTGACTTTTTGCCTGAAGTTTGTTCTTTGCCCTCTGATGTGCAGGATGGCCCCGGAAGTTATTCTGGCAATGGATGAGGGTCAGTATGATGGGAAGGTGGATGTCTGGTCTCTGGGAATCACCTGCATAGAGTTAGGTGAGTGCTACCTTGATGACCAACAGTTGCCTTTGAGCCCCTGACACCTACTGTGATTGTAGGTCACTGTAGACATTTAGGCCAGTGTGGTTGAGGGTAGGATTTGGTTGTGTCTTTGAGGCCTGTTAGGAGAGGGATTTGGGGTTTAGTTTATAAGCTGCTTTGGTTACAAGCTAACATCTCTCTCGTTCCCACTATTTCTCTCTGTCTTTCTCCCTTCCTCTCATTCAGTTCATCACTTGCTTCTTGACACTTTCATTTCCCTTTGCTTTAGTATTTCATTATCACCACCTTGCCTTTTGTTAACTTTAATTCATTGTATTCCTTCCCATGTTTTTCCCTCTAGCGGAGCGGAAACCGCCCTTGTTTAATATGAATGCTATGAGTGCCTTATATCACATTGCTCAGAACGAAAGCCCCGTCCTGGCATCAAACCACTGGTAAGCATCTTTACACATACCCTTTTGCTTTGAGTTGTAATTTTTTTTTTTTTTTTTTTTAGTGATAGTGATTTTAGTTAGTGATTGGATGAGTTGCAGGTTGACCTATTGTTAATTTGATTTTACATATTAGTATTTGGAACTTGTACTTACAGAGTAAAAGCCAGTATAAAATCCAATCTTAAACTTTCTGCAGTCTGACTAAAATAAGGTGTTATCTTTTAAGGACCAGTCTACTTTAGAATAAAAATGCTTTAGAATAAAAATGATGCCATCAAACTATAAAATGGCAGCTTTACAGGAGGATAAAACAGGAGGTTTCTTAACCTGCAGTGGAGGCTGATACAAGAGTTTTTTTCAAAGCAGTTTTGGATTAATTATATTGGTCTGTTCATCATGGCTGTTCACAAAATTTAAAGAGTAACTAGAGCCTTAACTGTGACAAAATTACGATGATGTTTTATGCAACAAAATATCTATTAATTGTGAGCATTATTATATAGTATTAACCATGTAAGCCTGTAGATAACAAAAAGCAAATGTTTGGTGTGTCAAGTTTTGACTGGTACTGTAGCTATGTTGTAAAAATTAGAACAAAAGCCAAATGAAACTTGGGTGTTCCAGTTGCTATGCTTGGTCTATGCATGTCAATCAAGCCAATAAAACTTATTTTGAATGTCCTTACTACACACTATAGGCATGATGTAGGTTCAGTTATTGTAGCCTCTCATGCTGTTTTGTGCCAAAGCACTCCTAATGCCTTATGAACATGAGCCATAATCACACACTTAATGTTGTTCACTGCTTCCCTTTATATTTTTAGGTCAGATTATTTCCGCAACTTTGTGGACTCCTGTCTACAGAAGATTCCTCAGGACAGGCCTACCTCTGATGTGCTGCTCAATGTAAGCCTGAACGTTCCCAGTACATACTCACTCACTCACTCACTCACTCCCTCATTCACTCATTAACTTACTCATACTATATAAATCAGTATTCCTCCATCATTTTTCAGAGATCAGGACAATATGCTGTATGTATATCCTGTATTAATGGACAACAGTCAGCTTGTGCACAAAACCATGCAAAGTAGTGCTGGAGAGATAGCATTAAAGTTAAAGAGCCTGTGCTCCCTTAATATCAGTAGTTTACACTAAAATATATGAATACATCATATTGATTTTTAAAATTTGTTCTTTTTGAAAGTAATGTAAGCAATAACCAGACAGAAAGTGATTTAGGCAAAGAATTTCATATCAATTAAATACTCTAAAATGCTTTTTCAAAACAATGTGAAGCACCCAGATATGGCACACTGTGTAATTAAATGTTTTGGATGTCGTAAGAGCTGAAAATAGAATCAAAAACTGTAAACAGGAGCACCATTTTAATGTTTTTTTTTTTTTTAATATACCTAAAACCTTTCACTTTTTAATTAAACCTTACTTTTCTGTAAACACTTGAAAACATGCAGAATGAAACATGTCGATTGTAAAACTGGTTTAATAGATAGTGATCTGGCTGAAACCTGTTGATGTGCTTGTATATGCAAGTCTGGAATGTGAAATGACCTCCTCTTGGCTATCTGCATGCAGCATCGGTTCCTGTGTCGAGAGCGTCCCCTGTCTGTGGTGATGGACCTGATTGCACGCACTAAAGATGCAGTGAGGGAGTTGGACAACCTGCAATACAGGAAGATGAAGAAAATTCTTTTCCAGGAGACGCACAATGGGCCCACGCAAGACGGAGGCGAGGAGGAGGAAGTACGACTTACACACTGACACCTTACTTCTACAGATGTACATGCAGACTAATTTTGTTGTTTGTTGTTAACCACAAGGGAGATGGAGGCGAAACGTTGCTTTGGCTAAAATTCAGCTCAGTATAAAGAACACAAAGTTCAAGAACAGTGATCTAGAGGCTTACTCTTTTAGGAGAAAGCTCTTGGGTACAAGCAGAGGAGCACAGTTGATAACATGTCTTATTGTTTAAATTTCGGAGGGAAATTGGTTGTGATCATGGAGAAAGAGTAACTGAGACTGCACCTTCAGGTGCATAACTGAATAATTATAGCTAACCAGTACAACACTGTATGCTCTTGAACAAGGTCTTTTCCTCCTCAGTGGAAGATGTCAACATGCTAGTTTGTTAAAATAATCTATTTCAGTTTCTGAGCCTATCTACCATCAACTAGATTAGTTATCAGTCAAGTTCTATGACATCTCAACTATGTCCTTAATGTGTTCTTGGCAAAACACTGACGTTAAAGCCCTTTTTTGTTGTGGAGTAGCACAGCATGACATTATGTAATCTTGATAAAAGTGTTTTTACATTGAATTGTTGGTCATTCTGTGATAAAGCGGAACAAGTACACAGCTAGTGATTTTAGATTTACTATACTAGCATCTTGAACAGTTCACAGTGTACTCGAGTAACTGTGTATCTGTGTTCCATATTTTTTCTCTCTGTCTCTGATTTTTTTTTTTTTTTTTTTTTTTCACTGTTTCGGTCCTTCTTTTCCTTCAATAATTTAATGCACAAACCTCAATGTTGCTCTGATGTGTTTTGTTCAGTTGTTTTGGTCAAATTATGATTTTGTATGAACTAATTATCTGTCTTTCTGAAATTTGTGTTGTGTGTGGGGGTGTGCGCACGTGTGTAGGATGTGGAGCAGTATCTTTTGAGAACTGGCACCGTGAACAGCATGGAAAGCTCTCAGTCCGTGCCCTCCATGTCCATCAGTGCCAGCTCCCAGAGCTCCTCAGTCAACAGCCTGGCTGATGGCTCAGACGACAGTGCTGAGATGGCCATGATGGGGGAAGGAGAGCACACAGTCACCTCCAACAGTTCCATCATACATCGGCCCACTGTAAGAAGACATGCCCTGTGTTAACCCTGTTTAAGCTGGATTAGTGTTAATAGGGAGTTTCTGTAATGTGATCTGTAAGAGAAATTAGTCGTTCACAACAAATGTATTACAACTGAACTGCATATATTCTGAATCATATGGTTCTGAAATAATGAACACCCTTGGTCATGTCAGTTGTTCTACCTGACTGTATCTATACATGACTGTATATTTTTCTTGATGTGTGTGTCTGCAGGGTCCTGATAATATCTATGATGACCCATACCAACCGGAGATGGACTCCCAGCAACAGCAGCAGCAGCAACAGCAACAGCAGGCAGCCTCAGGAGCTCGCAGAAGAGCACATTACCGCAACCGTGATCACTTTGCCACCATCCGCACAGCTTCATTGGTGAGAAAGTGGAACAGGACCCATTTTTTACTTTAACATACTCGCAATATTCCAAGACCCCAAGATGCTGGATTTCCATCTAGACATTTGGCCCATTTTTCCATTCACTAGTTATGCAACGATGATACAGCCTGCCATAGTAAGGGACTGCATCAAAATGATTTGATGACGAGATTTGGCTGGAATTCTGCTTTAAGTATAGTTAGTCATGCGTTTCAGCCTTTGCGGTATTCAGATTCTAATTCCTATTCTAATTTCCACCTCATTCTAGTTTAAAAACTCTTTTTGTGATTTACGAGTTTCTGGATTTTCTTTGCGCATTTTCAAAATTGGAAAATCAGTTTAACATTAGATGCTACATTTCCCCTGGTGTATTGTATTTAGTTTAATAGTCAGTAGATGCTGTCATTGTCGGTGTTTTCTACTGAAATGATAGGCACCAATAACAGTGTCCTTACCAGATAATCATCCTGTAACCAAATTGTAAACCAGTTCACCATTGTTCCTTGACAACTGTTTTGGTGGTCTTGACTGAATTGGATGCCCGTGTCTTTTCCATCTTGCAGGTGACGCGGCAAATCCAAGAGCACGAGCAGGGTTCAGCACTTCGGGAGCAGATGACTGGTTACAAACGCATGCGGCGGCAGCACCAGAAGCAGCTTCTGGCACTGGAGAATAAGCTGAAGACTGAGATGGATGAGCACCAGCTGCGACTGGACAAAGAGCTGGAGAGCCAAAGGAACAACTTCAGCAGCGAGGCGGACAAACTGTCCAAGAAACATCAGGCAATCTTGGAGAAAGAGGTGGGTAGTGCAGGGTGTAAGGAGAAACAGTCTGGATGTGTTGAGCAGAGAGGATAAAAACAGGGGAAAGCAGCAAGGAAACAAACTACAGAGAGTAATATAAGTGAGAAAGTGCTCTAGTAAGAGTTCAGGTGTACTGCTAGTATGAAATATTGGGAGGTGATGATTAGAGCTGAAGCATATTTGTAAGTAAGACTGTGGTGTTTGACTGCTGAATGTGTGTTGATCTTAAATTATTACATTGATCAACAGACTAAAGGGGCACTGACTGAGGAGAAGAAATTCCAGCAGCACATCCTGGGCCAGCAGAAGAAAGAGCTTACTGGCCTGCTGGAGTCACAGAAACGGCAGTACAGACAGCGCAAGGAGCAGCTTAAAGAGGTATGCAAACGTGTACATGTTTATGAAGGCATGTGAAAACAATATATGTTATTTATATTTTAAGACATGGTATCTTCTTTTGTTTGCATTGAAATGTGCAAAAAAACCCCAACTTAAAATCAGTTTTTATTAATAAACAAACAAAACATTATCATTGCTGGACATAGCTGGTCCACATGACTTTTAGTATAAAATAAGCTTGAGTTTAAGACTACTTTGTGCAGGTAATACTTTTTGTTTTGTGACACAGTAGACAAACAAATCTTAGCCTAATGCCCAGATAGAGACCTATTTTTAATTAACATGCATTGATGATTAACGGAGGTTTGTCCCTAACACCGATCTACCAACACCAATCTCATCATTACCTACATGTTGATGAGTAGGCAGTCCAAAGGATATGAACGATTCAGAATGGCTTAGCTAATTTAAATCTCATTAATGTACATCATAAGTAATAACACTTTTCGATCCTGTCAGTTTACTATTTTGGGGATACAAGGTTTTGTTCAGACAGTGGCAGTATTTTTGTTATAGTAGTTTATAAACATGTTATTACATGTGGCAAATAAACTTGTTTTTTTACGATACTTAAATATACAGTATCTTCACGGAATTCATATTTAAGAATTGTATTAAAATCTGAACTTTAATCCAGAAAACTGCTTCCCAACGAAGTAAGAAGTGTGTAGGCCTGGTACACATTAATTTGTTTAATGTTCATTATGTTAAGATTGGTATAACTCCATAAGTTCTATTTGGTGCTGTAACAATAAGATTTAAAGATGCATTGATCATTAGCCTGAACATACAAAGAAACAATTCTGCTATTGTGTGTGCAGCATGGCAAACCAAATCACTAAAATTAAAAACTAGTAGTGGAAAAAGGGGGCTTGTTGGCTATTTATAGCAATGGGCAAAAGAAAAAATAATAAAAGCTAAAACTTAAAAATAAAGTTAGAATATACAGATAAGAATGAATTAAAACTAATACTAACAATCTTAAACTTACCTGTAACTAAAATAAAATAAATACTACATAATACCAGTGTTGTGCGATTCACTTAAAGCATCACTTTGTTTTTTTGTGCAGGAGCTGAATGAGAACCAGTCCACTCCTAAGCGGGAGAAGCAGGAGTGGCTGGTGAGGCAGAAGGAGTGTCTCCAGCAGATCCAGGCAGAGGAAGAGGCTGGCTTACTACGGCGGCAGAGGCAGTATTACGAGTTGCAGTGCCGACAGTATAAGAGAAAGATGCTGCTAGCACGACACAACCTGGAACAAGATCTGCTCAGAGAGGTAAGCGCGCACAACGTTACTGTTCACATACCCCAAGGTATTGGTCCAGTTATTGTCAGGAATAAACTACTAGACCTTTGCTCCGGCTTATTCATCTTTTACTCTCAGATTCTCAATACAGAATGCAAAACATAAAACATTTATGTGCTATATGAAAAGATCCAGCATCTCCTGGCACCCCTAAACCTATTATATGTACACCGCTTTTTGTGACCTTTGCAGTTCTGAGTTAAATGATGTCTACCATGTTTGCATTAATCTGTCTGTAGGAGCTGAATAAGCGTCAAACACAAAAGGATCTGGAGTGTGCCATGCTGCTGCGACATCACGAGTCCACACAGGAGCTAGAGTTCCGGCAGCTGGGCCTGGTGCAGCGCACACGTGCCGACCTTATCCGTACACAGCATCAGAGCGAGCTTGCCAACCAAATGGACTACAACAAGCGGCGGGAGCAGGAGCTGAGGCAGAAGCACAATATGGAGGTCCGTCAGCAGCCCAAGAGCCTGAAGGTGAGGGGAAATTGATGCACACAAAAAAGAGTAGAAAAAAAAGAGTAACTGTGAGCGAGAGAGTTTCTGTTCTTTCAGTCTCATCTGCCTGACTGTCTCCATCTATCCATTTATCTACCTGCACTCTCTCAGACTAAAGAGCTACAGATCAAGCGCCAGTTCCAGGACACATGTAAGATCCAGACAAGGCAGTACAAGGCACTGCGGAACCACCTGCTGGAGACAACTCCCAAGTCGGACCACAAGGCTGTGCTGAAGAGGTTGAAAGAGGAGCAGACTCGCAAATTAGCCATCCTGGCTGAGCAGTACGACCACTCCATCAATGACATGCTGTCCACACAGGCTGTGAGTAAGGCAAGGAGAGCTCGCCTTCTAACGCACACACTACATAAAACACATACACAGTAAGTGACGGCCTAATCACAGAGCTTTTGGGCAAGACGAGATGGTGCTTTAAATGCCTGCACCTCATAACCAAAAGCACATGTGTGCTCCTAAGTACATTTACTAAACTTGACCTAGATCTAAATTTGCCCAAGGAGCATTTTAAAGGGTTTGAACACTCTTTGGTAGATGGTGCTTTCAAACAAGCACTTGAATACTCATTCTTCAAACAGTTATATTTACATTCCATAATTAACCATTATTTAAGCATGCTCACTACTGCAGTTCAACAAGATATGCAGTATATCCATTCAGATATGGGGTCACATACCAACAGTGCCAATGTTTATTAAAAAAAACTGACTCTCTGGATACTAAATAGAAGACCAAATTCCAATGTGATGAATGGATACTTGGATATTTGCTTTTATGCAGCCATTGGACATGCTTTAGAATATGGATCACACCAGATACCTACATATGTCAAACCCTCTAAAGCCACCTTAGCCTTGCAGCTGACTGATTCTCTACTGACATCCTGTCCCTTTGCTTTCCTCTGCAGCTGCGATTGGATGAGACACAGGAGGCGGAGTACCAGGTGCTGCGAATGCAGCTCCAACAGGAGCTGGAGCTGCTGAATGCGTACCAGAGCAAGATCAAAATGCACACCGATACACAGCACGAGAGGGAGGTCAAAGATCTGGAACAAAGAGTATCTATCCGGAGAGCGCTACTTGAACAGAGGGTGAGAGATGCAAACATTGTATTTTGTTAGCTCCCTAGCCAAATTAAAGAGGTGTAAATAAAAAAAGAAATCAAGTTCTAACACATTCATGTCTGTGGCAAATAAATATCTGAATCTAACCAAAACAGCCAAATTGAAAAATAATTTTAGTGAAAAATTAAATAATTTCCTAAAGAATCATAATGTTTTTGAATGTAACAAATTTTGCGATTGTTGCAAGACCAGGGTGTTAGATATTTATGGGTGTTTAGTGTATTAAAAAGAAGAGATGGACAAAATACGTTTATGTAATTTGTACTTTTTTTATTTTTTATTTCCCCCCCACCCTCTAGATCGAGGAAGAGATGCTCTCTCTACAGAATGAGCGTTCAGAGCGCATCCGAACGCTGCTGGAGCGGCAGGCCAGAGAGATTGAGGCTTTTGACTCTGAGAGCATGCGATTGGGTTTCAGCAACATGGCCCTCACCGGCATCCCAGCCGAGGCCTACAGCCAGGGCTACCCCAACCCGCCCTCCTCAGGGCCCGGAGGTTGGCCCTCTCGGCCTGTGCCCCGCTCAGGCAGTCACTGGAGCCATGGCATCCAAAATTCGGCAGCACCCCCCTCTTGGAGGAGCCAGAACAGCACAGCCGGGTTTGCCCGAGTCGAGGCCGTCTCAATTCGTGAGAGGGAGAGGGACAGCGATCGAGATTTCGACATAATGGGATCACGTGGCCTGCCTAGTTCTTATTCGTCAGCTTCTTCGTCCTCCTCTTCCTCCTCTTCATCCCACCACCGTCTCCATTACATTCCGCAGCAGTATCACCACCAGAGCACACCGCACCTGTACCGCGAGAGCCGCGAACGAGAGCGGGAGCGAGAAAGAGAGTGGGGAGGTGGGGGAGGAGTAGGGGTTGGCCACCACGCTTCCTCCTCATCCTCCTACTCCCACGGTCACTCTCACCACCATCTCTCTGCCCACACTTCCTCCCAGTCTCTTGCTCTGCTTCCTCCTCCTCCACCACCTCCACCTATTTCTTTGTCCACTTCCTCTCCCCCCTCATCTTCCTCCTCTTCCTCATCTCAGGGTGGGTACGGAGGGAGGGGAGAGGGCCTTGTGGTGAGGGGACCCAGCCTGATGGCCCTGAGGAACAGCCCCGGACCCCTGAGGAGAACAGCATCGGGAGGAGGGCCTGGAGGGCCAGGTGGAGACGGAGGCCTGAGCCGTAGCACCTCCGTCACCTCTCACATCTCCAATGGATCCCACCTCTCCTACTCCTAAAGTCACCAAGGATGAAGACACCTTTGGCAGAAATATGCAGGGGAGGTCCTGGGATTGGGTTGGGCTCTTTGATGTTTTGGAGCCTTTGTTGGCTGGTATATAGTGTGGATTTGAAAGATCTTCAATCCACCCCTTTAATAGCAAATCAGGTGGGATTAGCCAAAGCCCAGGCTGTGGCTTTTTCTCTGATCACTATTCAGACAGTGAGCAGCAGTCATCACCTTTACTCATAAGGTAGATTGATCTCAGGGTTACCAAGGGAGCGGGTGGGGGGAGGCGGAGCTAATGACAGAGATGTCACCTAATGAGAGGAAAGGTATGTGCTTGACATTTGAAGGTAGAACGAGAAAGTGAATGGTGCCAATACTGTAGGGCAGGATGGTCATTCAGTGGTTCTGTTGGGGGCTTTTTTTTGTATTCCTGGTAGAAAGAACACATCTATCTGTAAGGCAGAAAATTCAACAGGCTACCTCTAGAAAGAGCAATCCTTGAATTGCTTGCCGTGAAGTGCTAGCACACCCTTATAACAAACACTACGTTAGTGGAACCGTCGAGATCCATAGAAACATGAGATGTTAGCTTGCCCGACTGACTTGACGAGGATATCAGCACAAAGTGAAACACTCCTAGCCCCCATCAGCAGTTAAGGCGTCAATCAGAAATCGCTGTAATAGCCATGCCAGTTTTCGGTACTACACCAGTAGACTCTTTCAAACCTAGGAAAAGTACACTACGCTGTCGAAACACTCCAGACCCTTTTCTTGTGCTGGCATGGTGCTGTTTCAGTTGTTCCTGATTGGGGCTTTAAGGCCCAGGAAATGATAATTGAACTGCCAATGTGAGCTTTACTACTAAAAGAGAAAGAGGCAATAGCAAGCTGCATCCGAAGTTAGTAGCACGTCGTTTTAAAATTGGTTTAAAAATATTAAACTAAACTGAGACACAAAAGAGGGTGCTTAAAATAAATACCATGTAGTTATGTATATAATACTAAAACCACACTAATCAAAAATGTGTCATCAGAATGCACATTTGTAGTAGGGACAAGGAGGTTTCGTTGTATTTTTATTTTAATTTTTTTCCTCCCTTTTTTAATTTTTTTAAAAACTTTTTTTAATGTATGCCACACTTGCTTTGCACACTGCCATCCAGAGGCTTGAGTGACCTAAAGCAACTCCGCCCAGTGTCCCTATGTGGACGCGATGCCAAGTTGTTGTTGCTAGTTCTGGCTGAGCAGCAATTGTCGATGACCCTTTTTCTCGTGTGGTTTTGTTAAAAGGATGATAGGTCATGTTTTCTTCCTTCCTGATTTGTAGGAAAAGCCATTCGAAGGGCAGTATGTTACCATTACAGCTCCTTGTCTCTCTACAAAGGCATGTGTATATGTAATGTACATGTCCATAAGAGAGCTAGTTACAGTTCAGTGCACCACGCCCTAATGTACAGAGGCCATTTGTATACAAAGCCGTACACACAGCACATTTATATATGAGTGAGTATATATGTGTATTATACCTGTCAAAGCGTTTGACAGTTAGGTTTAAGATTGTTCACTGTTAAACACTTTCGATCTATATTGTACTTATATAATGCGTGTGTACATAAAAGCACTAACTCCACTCTTGTATAGGATAATGATAATTTTGCTATGGGAACATTATAGTAATTGGAAAGTAAGAAATGGAAAAAAAAAACTGTTATTACTTCAACTACTGCAGTTGTAATTTATGTTCTAATTAATTCTAAACTAATTCTGTCGTTCTTTTTTTTTTTTTTATACCTGCATTTTCTTTAAACTGTTACTTTCTTTGTGTTTTTTTTTTTGCCAATGCTGACCACTAGGTGGAGAATGCAAGTGATTTTACTGTGATGGAGAACTTCAGAAGTCTCATTTTTAGGGAGGGGGAAAGGGAAAAAAAGAAAAGACTACCTATCCCAGCATTCCTTGTTACGTCTCAGGGTTAGGAGTCTGTTTAAGCAGTGCATTCTTGAGATTGTAGTATTTTAGAGCCAGTATTAAACTTGTACAGGACATTTTAAGAGAATTTTAGCTGTATAGAAACTTTCTAGCTAATTGTACGTCGTCTAAAACGCCCCCTCTGATCCAGCATGTTTTGTCATATCATTTCCTGCCTAGGTGTGATTTATTTTAAAAAAAAAAAATCTCCCCTTTTTGTGTTTCTTTTTTCGTTTCTAGACCGACTCAAATCAATTTGAGTTGTTTACACAGACAACCATACTGTCTCGGTAACCGCAGCAGTGGCAATACTGAAGTCCTTTATAACACACAGATTCTCACCGTGAACTGAAACTGTCTCCAAACCTCCACACTGCCAGCTCTTCACAAACACCAGCGCTCACTTGCTTTCTCTCTCTCTCTCTCTCTCTCCCTCTCCCCTCCCCTCCTTCTGTTGCTTTCTTGCATTCTGCTTTATTTACCATTTTTTTTTATTTACGTTTTCAGCTCTCGCTCTCACTCGCTTGCTTTCACTAAGGAGACTTGTACCTCACACTCCTGTGTCTGCTTGACTTTTCTCCCTCTCCCTCTTTTTTCTTTTTCTTTTTTTTTTTTGATGGTTACTCCTGTCTTTAGCTTCCATTCCTCTCTGTATCCAGTTTGAGTTTTTGATCTCCTACATTACATCTGAGTTTGTTTACCTTGTGCAGACAGAGGAGGAGAACCACTCTAAACCTCGGCCACTGTAGCTTTGGCCCACTTTACTCCATGTGTTTACAGCAAAACGTGCTGGATTCCTATAGTCGTCTGTTCTGGAGGGGGTGTTTCTAAGGTTGGGACTAAGAAATTGGACTGGTCAGAAGGAAGTGTGGTACCTCCATCCCCGTTCCGCTGTGTTGGAGTAACGGGGCCGGTTCAGGCCAAGGGCTGGGTTTGTCTGTGTGTGTTTGAACACATGGGAGTGTGTGCCATCGAGGCATGTGTTTATGTAAAAGAGTGTTAGACAGGAAGAAGAGGTTGTTCAGAGAAAGTGCTATACATAAGGCCAAACTATGTTCAGGTTTAACAAGAGCAGGCCAACTCGAGATGGGTTATAGAACTTGTACAGAAACCATTAACAAGAAATTAAAAAGGTTAAAAATTCATCATTCGAGTCTTTCAGTCCTATTTTTTGTGTGTGTTTTAAACTGTGTCGTATATGTTGTGCATAGTTCTGCCTTGTATTCCATGAGACTCTACTGTAGCCTGTGGTTCACCACATTTAATCTGCGGTCATATTGAAGCAGCAGCATACAGGACCGGGTTGCCATGAACAGAGACCATGTAACTGACTGCATTCTCGACACAAGACACGTTAACTGGCTGCATCTTCCTGCGGTCAATTAACAGCTACTCTTAATTATAGGCCTGGTCCGGAGGCCTAACACAGCGAACCCTGCCATTCCTATTTGTGGCAAACATAAAAACAGCAGTTTCGGGACGTGTATAGTTTACACTGATATTTGGGGTTGTTTGTTTCAGTTCAGTATGATGTGTTTAGCCAGCATTTTCTAAAGAACAGCAAATGGTTCAGCAGTCTACTTTACTTTCTTATGGTATTCACACCTATAAAATCAGCTGTGTCAGTTTTCTATTTCACTAAATAACTGCATATTAAAGGAGCAATATGTAGGATCGAGTATATACCTAAACCTATAGGGGGCAGCACAATACAAAAAAAGTAAGATTCCCTCCACCCTCTTCACTCCGTATCTGTCCAGAAGAAACATGAGATCAGCATTAGACTTCATCCTTTTCCTCAGAGTTTCTCCAGTGGTGGAAAGCAACACCAGTGTTAACTCTTGGTTTGTTCCCATCGCTTATTTTGTGTACTGCTGTATGTGGACACTTGCCAGTAATATCAGCTCCAAAGTGGTATATTGAGACAGGATGGACCGGGCCCAGCTGGTTATCTCTGCAGCATGGTTGATAAAACTGTGATTAGTGATGAGTTTATATTGGAATGTTTAAACCATGAGTATTACATATAGCTCCTTTAAACTTAAGTTATATGAATCATTTTTAATGAGGCAGTAAAAAAGCTGCTTACATATCCTTTATAGAGATTCATAATGTTTTTTTTTTCAGTTGTTTGCTTCTATAAAATCCAGAGTTACTCTGATATTACATTAGATTCTTAATGCTCTTGTGGAAGATGGAGACGGTGCAGATTAAAAAGGAAGGATTTGCTTTTCTGTATCTCATGTCCGGTGGCTGAAGTCATGGATGATCGTGGATGAACATTTAACACTTCCTTTCTAATTTGATTCATTTTTAAAAGAACCTAATTGAAATGTAAACAGTTTAATTGTTAATTTGTGGGCCGCCTTTGGTTCACTGCACGTTGCCTGTGCTGACGGTGGGCAGGCAGTGCCATAGTGTTGCCAGATGTGGCCCACATCTGCATGCTCTCTGGATTAGGCTATTTTTCTCAGCAGGGAGAAACAATAAGACTGATTTGGAGTGACATTCTCAGTTCTAGAGAAACGTGTTGAGTCAGAATTAGTTACAGTATTGGTGGTGATGGGAACCAGACGTCTGGAGTTGCTAGTGTCCATCACAAAGTTATGATATGAAATGGTTATGAAAATGCTGCCTGATTTCTGACCCATTGTTTTATGATCAAGTTTATGATCAAAGTATTTTGATTTCTCTTAATCCCATCATGGCGGAGGTGTACAAGAAACTAATGCAGATTTACCACTATTTTACCATCATCATTACTGCACATAAGACTCGGTGCTAGGATCACTGGTGGGTTTGATTGGTAAATAAAATGGTGAGCTATATGATGTGGACATCACGACCTCTGGTTCCCATCACCACCGCAGTAAAGAAATCAGCGTCCCTGATGCTCCCTACACTGAGCCGCCATTCCCCACCAAACCCACTCTGAATGCCTGATACATGAATGACCTTAAAGACGGAATTCAATACGATATGAATGTTTAAAGTCTGAAAAGGTAGATTTGTGGAAACCATATGTTGGGCATTCATGAGTTAACGGCGCGACCGGAAGCGTGACGTCACACCTCGCCTCCACTTTCTGCTTCCTGACAATCCTCAATCTGCAGAAAGCTGAACGAGAAGCAGCGACTTCAGGACCACCTCTCAGTGAAACTCCGTCCTGACCAGAGACCCCGGCCGTTAAAATGGCCGAAGAAAACATCTTTCTGTTCGTGCCGAATCTGATCGGTAAGTCGGCTCGTGTTTGTAGCTCGTAGCTTCAGCAGCTCAGCGCCCTGTGAGCAGAGTGAGCAGTGGCGGGTCTGAATGAGCTTTAGTTTTGGTTTGTAGATCTGGTCTGTTTACTGAGTGGTTTAGTGCCTGAAGCTGCGGGAGAAGAGCTCCTGGTCAGGGCCGAGGAGAGGAGGCTGCTGCTGTGCCTAGCCTGGTAGGTTTAGTGACTCCAGAGGCAGAAACAGCAGGCAGTGCTCACTGTGCAGGAGGCTCAGGTGGACTGGTGTGTTTTCCAGTAGTGATCCTTTGCTCTTCCATTTCTCTTCCTTTTTATTTTAACCCGCACGTTTTTATATCAGGAGCTCTGATTTTGATGTGGATAGTGTAAACATAAAGTCTGACCTGTCAAAGTTCAGCTTTCACTGTTCATCTCTTTCCTGATTCATTCAAACAGGAGAACACATGTTTGCTAGTTGCATGACTGCCCAAAACTGGCCTGTGAGGATGTCTGATTGGGTTTGAGACCCAAAGTTCCCCAATGAAGTATAGTGTACCGTAGTATAGTCAGATATTAACTACATTAAGGCCCTGGTTAGAGACCCCTCTACCTTTTATTCATGTTGTTTGGTCCTCAATTCACCACAAATGTGACACGTTGGACCCCCAGGATGAGACGTTTCAGGGGAAATCCCTCATATGTCCTACCTGCACATGTTGTGTAATTATCAGTAGATTAATTCAAACACTGAAGACTTCACCCAGTAAACAATATCTGGATGTTATGTTTAGTTTTTGGGCAAAGTAATTCTTTTAGTTTGGGATATGTGGGGATATTTGTGTTAATCTGGAGGGTCCATCATGGACACTTTGCTTTACAGTCAGGGAGTGGATATATACACTTTCCTTGTTTCCAGACCTCTGTGAGACAAACAAGGAAAATGGTAGCAGTATTCATGAAGTATAGAGATAAATGAGTAACTGAATTACAGTCATATATTCATCCTAAGTAAATAAGCTGCACCCAGACAGAAGTGTGGGATTGCAGTGCTATTGGGAAGGAAGATAAGGGTAACCGGGAACAGTAAAAGTTTAGGTCCTGTCTGGGTCTGTCTAGTCTGACATGTAGACTGTCTCTTTAAACGTTTAGAAGTTCAGTTTCAATTAATAAAATAATTTGTCTAAAATGCTACCAGTAGAGTTTCAAGATGAACCTCTGAATGACCTTCATTCCTCCCCTTACTAATTAATTATTCTTACTAATGAAAGGATCATTTAAACATGATGCAGATACATTTAGAATTTCTGATAGAAACCAAGTAGAAGCTACAATCACTGAACTCTTTCCTTCTCCCTCCAGGTTACGCCCGAATTATCCTGGCTTTGTTGTCCTTCTATCTGATGCCATGCTGTCCAGCACCAGCGGTGTTCTGTTACCTGTTGAGTGCCCTGTTGGATGCCTTTGATGGACATGCAGCCCGCGCCCTTAATCAAGGTGCTTACTTCTCCCGTTTACTTTTTAGGGATATATGCTGATTTCTGCTGTTAGAGAAATCTCTCTCTCTCTCTCTCTCTCTCTCTCTCTCTCTCTCTCTCTCTCTCTCTCTCTCTCTCTCTCTCTCTCTCTCTCTCTCTCTCTCTCTCTCTCTCTCTCTCTCTCTCTCTCTCTCTCTCTCTCTCTCTCTGTGTCTCTGTGCGTTTCTACCTTGCTCTCTTCTCCTCCACTCAGGCACTAAATTTGGTGCTATGCTGGACATGTTAACTGACCGCTGTGCCACCATGTGTCTGTTGGTGAATCTGGCTCTGCTCTACCCGTCCTACACTTTCCTCTTCCAGCTGAGTATGAGCCTGGATGTGGCCAGCCACTGGCTGCATCTGCACAGGTGAGTCAGGCACCTTTTTTAAAGGAGCTGCTTGAATTTCAGAAGTACTGTTAATTTGTGTGATCTACATATTGGTGGATATTTTTTCAAGTGCACATGGGGTTAAAGTGCTATTACCGTTTTTAGCTGTACCATGTATTTAAGTGCCTTCAGTATATCATTTAGTTCCTTTCGCAAGTCTGTTTGAGATTTCCCAATGTGGGTTAAGGCATGTTTGTATGGTCCTAACTGGTGGCTATAAGGTGGCTATAATTTTCGTTGTCCACTATTTGTAGCTCTACTGTAAATCCATATAATAAGACATTTTAGACCCCAGGTATCTGGCTGATGATCTGCATTTAGAGCAAAGGGAAAATGGCTAACCTTGTGAGCTTGCTTTCCACACTAGTGTTATTCAGAAGGAGCCATTTGAATTTGCTACTTCGTTGGGTAAAAAGTAGTTTATTACATCATTTGTCCTGTAAAACTGTTTTATTTGAAAGTTGACTTCCATTGTCTTGCCTATTTCTGTCTCAGCTCAATGATGAAGGGAGCGACCAGTCACAAAACCATCGACCTGTCTGGCAACCCGATTCTCCGGATCTATTACACCTCCAGGGTAATGGTCAAATTTAAATACTGTATCTAAATAACCCTTCAAAATGTATTAACCCCTTGCCCTTTTTTAAATTCAAAGTTTATCACTCCTTCAGGGTTTTAATGGCCCTGAAAACACTGAGGGGTAAAGGTGATTCTTAAATGGTAGAGCAGGCATCGTTAAATTAAGATGATCTTCACATTAAAGGTCTTTGTACACCAAACACAAATAATTATTGCAGAACAACAATAAATTTATTCGAGTATGTGTGTAACTGAAGGCATTTTGCCCACCAAAGCTGACTTTACAGTGTACAGTGAAAATGCGACATTATTTTATTGGGCCTTTCGCTTGCAACATGTACTACTGCAATGTCTGACTAATCATGGTCATCTTTGGCATGGCAGCAGCCAAGATGACAGAGCAGCTGTGCAAATAAAACTTTTCCGCAAAATGCTAAAAGGACCAGAATCTCTGAAAGCAGCTCAAACTGAGCTACAACCTTTGTGCTGTTTAGCTCTCAGAATTTCAGCTCCTGAAGGAAGTGATGGAGGTCTTCATGCTGCTTTAACTTTTCCAGAAAGAACACTAGTCTAGTGCCAACATTTCCTCCATCTGTGTGGAGCAAAGCATCTTACTAGATCTCAAAGTCATTCAACCTACACATATCGTGCTTTATCTCAAGCAGTGTTGCATCTCTATAATCAGTTTTAGCTGACTCAGCAGGATAGACCTGGTTAATCTACAATGTAATGCATTACTGTAAATCAGGAAAACAAAAAAAAAAAAGGTTTTTAAAAATTTTTAATTTAAAAAGCCAGGTGTCCCCAAACTTTTGTCAGGCAGTTTATCTTTTAATCTCATAGAGATCAGTGTTCAATGCATAATCACAATATAAAGAGACGTTAACCAACTTCTGATTCATATGTTCATATAACTTGCTGTACAACATCAAGAATGTAGTAATGATCAAATTAAAACGTTCCAATATCTCATATATTTATACATATTAAACACATAAATATATATTTACACCATATTTATTGTTTATAAATAACATATTTATACAGTTTTTATTGAATTGTTCCCAGTAAACCTGAAATATTCACTAAAGCATCGTACCCCTACAGTGAATTATAGTATTTCAAGCTTCTGTATATAATTACATCTTAAGTCATTGCTTCATACGGTCACAGTGATTATTGATATGAAGTGTATTTCCCCCCATAGCCGGTGCTCTTTTTCATGTGTATGGGGAATGAGCTGTTTTACTGCCTGCTGTATGTGCTGTACTACATCGAAGAGCCACAGGGTGAGTGTCTGCGGTCACTAATGTCTCCCTCTGCCTAGCCACATTTCCCTCTTCCTCTTTTCCCTCTTCCCTCTCCTCTCTTCTCCCTCTCCTTCTCTCTCTGTCTTTGCCACTAAACTGTTTCTCTTTTTCATGTTATGGCTGAAAAAGGTGCTTTTGCAGTGCATCCTTAGAACAGTGCCATATCTTATATAAATACGTTACTGTGCAAAACCTTTACCCCATTAAAAAAAATAAACTGCTCAGTAAGTGCTTGTTTGCTCAGAAGACACTAATATTATTATAAGAATAAATGCTATTAATAGAACAGTCAGTTTGCCTGACTACTTCAAACCTTTCATCAGCCCCGTATCAGCTGTAGTTGTCATACAGTACCTGCTCTGGCTAATCTGTACTTCATTAATAACAAATAATAAAGAACAAATACCAGCCTAGCTCTTTTATGTAACTGTGTGTGTGTGTGTGTGTGTGTGTGTGTGTGTGTGTGTGTGTTTCCAGTGTGGCTGCAATGGCTGTTGGGAGTGTGTGCTGTTGTGAGCTTTCTAAAATCAGGCATCAGCGTCCTCCACCTCATCACCGCCTCCCGCAACATGGCCGCCATCGATCTGGCCGACCGCGAAAAGGAAAGAAGCAAGACCAACTAAGAGAGGAGTGTGTCTTAATGGGCCTACAGGCGTCTGTGTAAGGGGGTGGAGATGAGTGGAAAAACAAGGGAGGAAGAGCAGCTAAAAAGAAGGTTTTAAAGAAACACTTTAGGTTTTCAGCTTGATCTCTATCTGCCACATCTGGAGTCAACAGACATTTCAGTGCAGGAACCCTTGACTTGAGATTCACTAGTAACCAAAAACCACAGAGCAGTTGCTGTTTCAACTTATACTGTCATATATTAAAATGGTTATTCAGAGAATTCATCAACTGCTCAGTGGCTGGAAGGGGGGTTCTGTAAAGGCGTCTCTCCCATTACAAGCAACAACAAAAAAATGCAGCTCATGTATGCTGTTGAACTCACCCATGTGTGTTTCAAGTCAATGTGTTTGTGCTGTTGTTTACTCTGTGTGTGTAAATGCATCAGGATGGGGTATTGTGGTAATCAGTGGTATGATGCAGGTGGGGCAGATAGAGATCAGGGTTTCAAAAAGAGTATTGGTTTAATAGAAAATACCTGTGTGGTCTCTTTAGAGCCATGCTAATGATGAGTTATTTATTTATTCTTAGACTACTAGTGGTAAAGTGATGGTTATATATCAGATTGCTGTTGCTTTTGTTTAAATCTAAATATCTTGGGTTGTGTTTTACTTATTCCCTCTATGTTAGTGTTGTTTTGGTTTATTCCTCACATCATCCACTAAGTAAAGCTATGGACAAATGATGATAATATAGCAGGCACACACATGCAGGTATTCTCCAGCTTGCTCAGCTGTATGAAGGAGTGCACATTCCATGCTTCAGAAGTATTGTGGTTTGTTTTCCGGTTTCCTTTAATTGGATATTCTATCGGTTGTAGTATTTGATTGTTGCTCTCTTTTTATATTGGTGCTTTTCTGTAATGTTAAATCATACTTATGCTGGTGTGTATTTGAGAGTGCCATATTGTGTGTTTGTCAGGGGTGGAAAAAGTACAGGAATGGTACTTGGGTGAAAGGATGGGTACTGTATAAAAATCTTAATCAAAAAGTGTGGCGCCAAGAACATACTAGGATGAAAATCCAAATGTATCTGCAGTTAATAGGTTTTAAAAAGTGTTTAAAAATAAAAACGAAACAAGTTTTGTACTATACAAAAGCGGTTATACATTTTTATTGGTACACTGGCAGTATACAATTTTTAATAATAGAAATTAGGTTTTTTTTTTTTTATTAAAACTATGAATTTGAATAACAATAAAAGAAATTTTGTGGCCTTTGAGCCTGTAACAAGCACTTTAAGGGTAGAATGCAAATGTCATTGGGCCTCGTAGACCATCCGTTTTGACAAATTTCTTCTTAAAATCCACTTCCACAGTTTTCATGAATATTCTGATGCTCAGTGTTTTCCAATTTGGGATTTGTTCCTAGGTAAGAGACTAGATAGGATAGACTCTTGGATAGACTCCTTCCTTGTGTCTTTTTCTTTTTTTGACAAATTTAAGACAAATATTGGTGAATAAGACCCACTGAGTAGAAATACGATTATTCCGTTTCGACTAAAGTACAAATCTTTCAAAATAAGTACAATTACTTCAGCGTTTTCCACCCCTGGAATCAATTTAGAAAATAAATTGATTGGATTTGTCACCTCTGCTAATCCCGCTGTGTCATCCAAACCTTATGAATGTATTCGTGCTAGAGGAGCGCTGTAGCCATACTGTGGTTGTCTGTGGACATATTCACAGCAATAAAGAAATACTTCTGAGATGTGTGGCCTAGATTCTTGATTGAGGGAAAATGCAGTCCAGGCCTAGGCTTAATCCTTGTCCAGGAAACGGATCACAAAATATTGAAATGTCCAAACGCCCCAGTCTATTAGTGTATTTAGCTACTTTAAAATGCCCCTAGCATAATTTTTTTTTCTCAATTAATAAATATTAAGAAAATGTAATGCAGTATATAAACACTGCTAAGGTTTTAATATATACCACTAACTTCCCGTTATAGATGGTACATTTGTAGAAAGACGCAGTCCATTTTCATTCTCTTTGCAATCATGAAAAACAAACAATGTAAATACCTCTACAGCAGTTTAGCCTGGCCCATTCATGCAAACTTTCTAAGGTGTGTTGTCAGCCAAGGCTGCTTTGTTTAAATGTTGCATAATACGGAACCTCCAATCAGAAGAGAGGTGCTGGAAAGCTTGGAAACCCTTAAAGTTGTAATATTCCTGCATAAAGCATAATTAGGTTTTTAAAAGAATTGATAGCAAATAATCATATCCAATTAACCAAGTTTGATATAATTATTAAACTTGGTATTTATTTATTGAGGAGTGATGATTCAGTATTTCATATCTCTGAGTCTTAAACGTATGTGAACCTTTGCTTTCAGTATCTTGTGTGAACCACGTGTGCAGCAATAACTGCAGCTAATCTTTTCCGGTAGCTGTAGATCAGTCCTGCATATTGGTTTGGAGGAATTCCCCCTGTATAGAACAGCTTCAGTTCTGGGAAGTTGATAGGTTTACCTTACGTGAACTGCTTGCTTCAGGTCCTTTCCCAACATTTCTATAGGATTAAGGTCTGGACTTTGACTTGGCCATTCCAAGACTTTTTCTTTGGTGCACATTTTAACTTTTTCAGTTTATTTTGGAATAACAACTTGTGTGCTTAGGGACATTGTCTTGCTGCATGACCCACAATCTGTCAGAGATTCAGTATGACATTCATTAATTCGTGACATTTTCTTTTAGAATTTGCTGCTTTAATTTGGAAATCATTGTTCCATCAATGATAAATAGCTTTTCTGAACCAGATGAAGCAAAACCAAAGCCCAAATGATGATACTACCACCACCATGTTTTACAGATGGGTAGGTTATTATGCTATAATGCAGTGGTAACCTTCTTTTGGACATAAGCCCCTCACTAGCCTTCTGGTTTGTCCACCTGATCTTTAGCAAACTGCAGACAGGCAGAAATCTTCTTCTTGGAGAACAGTGGCTTTCTCCTTCAATCCTGCTATGCACACCATGGTTTTTCAGTGCTCCCCTGAATGTGGACTGATGAACAGTAATATTAGCCACTGAGAGAGAGGCCTCTAGCTGCTTAGAAGTTACCCTGGGTAACCCCACTGACTATTACATGCCTTGCTCTTGGAGTGATCGTTGTTGGTTGACCACTCCTGGGGAAGGTAAAAATGGTCTTGATGTTTCTTCTATTTGTACACAAACCGTCTGACTGTAGATGGTAAAGAGTCCAAACTCTTTAGAAATGGTTTTGTAAACCTTTCCAACCTGATGAAACAGCAACTCGTCCTCCTCAGAAATCTTCTTAGTTTGTTAGTCTGTACTACACTTCCATAAACATGTGTCGTAACCAGATGCCTGCTCTTTAAATACCACATGATCTGATTTGTTTCATTAAGTTTTATTTATATTTATTTATTTATTTTTATTTAAATATATAAATATATTTGAATTTTTTTTCATATATACATTACTAGCACCACTGTATATCTGTTTTAAAGGTAAACCAGTATATTTAATAATAGGATTGACTGTCAGATGTTTATGTAAAAAATCATAACGGATTTTTGGTATTTTTTGGACTTGTAAAATATACAGAAGTGTCCATTTACACACACACACAACCCAATGAAAACCATTAGGTGGTTTGGTGGAAGCAGCTGCACATGATCTTAAGGTCACAATGCCCAGTGCCAGCTAGAGGGGTATAAGTCCCCCTTTATATGGGTATAATTTGGTGGTGAAGCAGTGGGCCTGTGTCCTCTGGAGTGATGGAGCTCCATCGAACACCTCTGGGTTGAGTTAATCCAGGAGTGATAATCCAACATCAGTACCTGACCTCACTAATACAAAGAATGCAATCAAATCCTCACATCAATGTTCCAGTATCCATAATAAAAAGCCTTCTCAGAGGAGGAGAGGCTGTTGCTGCAGTCAAAATGGGGGGAAATACCATTTAAATCTTAAAGCTGGTTGAGCAGGTGTCTACAAACTTTTGGACAGGCAGTGTTGTAGCAGTGCGTGTGTACGGCCCGTCTGGGTGAGTCGTTACCTTTAAGGACCTGCGACATTTTTTTACAGCCGGATTTTTTCCTCCGCCCGAGCGTCCAGCTGTCGTGTGCGGGGCGAGCGGAGCTGTTTTTTAATCTCTGAGCAGGCTGGACGGTGTTTTATATTTACCCGTCGTGATTCAGTTCGACATTTTGCGTCGGCCAAAGCTCGTTGGAGGGAGGGGGAGAGAGGAGGACGACACCGCTCGGGAAAAAAGAGCCGTCGGATGGAGGAGGGGACGAGGACGGAGAGGGGGGAGTTCACTCCAAATACTATCCCTTTAAAACAAGGGGGACACGGCGGTGGGGGAGAGAGAGACAGCGGGGCAGAGAAGACGGAGTAAAAAAAGAAAAGGAAGAAAGAGCGAGGGTGGGAGGGAGAGTGTTACAGGAAGGAAGAGAGAGAGAGAGCGGGGTAAAAAAAAGAAAAGATGTCATCCTCTCGATTGAAACGCCGAGGCGGAGCCATGGACTGCGGCCGGTGAACCGCTCGCCACGCTGGGATGAGATTTAACGCAACACCGAGGCTTTCTGCCGCGCTTAGGCCCGCATGGAGAAGCTCCCAGTAACACAGGCTGTTTCTCCCTCAGCCAACGGGCCGAGCGACCGCTGACTACAAAAAAACATCATCCAACTTTCAGTTTTCAACGTTGTGTTATTGTTTTTTTCTGCATGAACTGCTGCACACAGCTGTCTTAATTTATAAAACCACCATTCCAGCAAACATATATATAAATATATATAACTTACATGTGTAGTCTGAGAGCATGAAAAAATATGACTGTTCTTTTTAACCTGCGATATTGAAAATTAAGACTTTGACAGCTGTTTAATATTATGAATACTTATTTTTCAGCAGATATTTTTTAAATATCGTGGTTTTTAATGGCAGTTCTGTGTGGTAAATGACTTAATTGACGTCACTGAAGCGTGCACTTTTTTTCCTTATCAAATCCGTTTTGATACTTCGTCTTTGTTGGTGTGTCAGGTCTTTGTAACGTCTGCATCGTAAAAGCACAAATCAGGTGAACTATTTTTTAGGTGGTTGTCGGGTCTAAAGGGAGACCTGGTCGTACTGTACCTCAGTTTATTATATTTAATTGTCATCAAACGTCATCGACTTTCAAGATGGACGCAGCCTGGAGCAATTTCCTCTTTCAGGTAAGACAAAGTAGAGTCAAATGGAGGTTTGTTCTTCTGACCATGTTGAGCAATCTGGATTGTCCTTCTCTCCTGAGTTTTCACCACCAAAAGAGGAAAAGCCGAACAAAAATTGTACTTTTTTGCACCATCCTTTTACAGACTCCGCCTTCGCAATCCCAAACTGAGGCCACCCTCCAATCGGAGCTTCTTCCGGAGCTGACGGATCCACCCCAGGACCCGCCCCCTGAGCACATAGCCCCGCCTCCCTCCACAGTGGACACAGCAGCGCTGAGCGAGGAGCCGGAGCCAGGTGAGGGAGGGGCAGGGAAACGGGCTGGGAGTTGGGGGCAGAAAGAGGGGCCATGGGAGGTCACCGTCCTCCTCCCTGCTCTGCTCTCTAGCTGTGCCGTCTTGTCTGAGGTTAATGGATAGAAATAGTTTAGGGAATGCTAATGGGACATGCATTAGGAAGACAATCTGATGATGTTGCTCCATTTAGCTGGTTTTAGTTTTCTGTATAATGCCAGCTCAGCAGCTGTCCTTTACATTATGTGAAAAGTACAAGATAATTTGACCAATAGAAATGCTTCAAAATTGCTTTGAGTAATATCTCCTTACGTTGACTTACTCGAAAGTGCAGGATGTTTTTGTTCTTTTCTGTAAAGTATAAATTTTGAAAATATTGTTTGTTCTTTGGACCAACATTCACAGTGCAAAGGGGGTGGACATACCCAAGGGGTATTTCGGTGGAATTTTATCATTTTTTGTGATGCATTATGCCATAATGTGCTTTTCTTGGATACTGTGGATTTGCTCACCTGTTATGTTTTACAGTTTTCTTCTTTTTCTTTAGTGAGTTATATCGTTTTTTGTCATGTAACCACACCAGAGGAATATGCTGTCTCCCAGAGAATCCACTTTTCTCAGTTGTTCTCATGTCTCTTTTGGAATTCCAGTCATTTTCTCTGTTACAAGATGATGTCATCTAAAAAACACAATCTCTGTTGACAGCTTCAGCTGTCAGGCTTGTCAGTCAGACAAGCGGATGAAGACAGCTAGCCAGCTAGCTAAGGCAGTGCAACATAAAAAAACAGCTGACAGCCGGAACATGAAAACGTGGGTTCATAGCAAGAAACAACCAATAAAACCTCTATTCTGCATCATGGATATAGACAAAGGCCTGTTTAGCTTTAGTCAATGCGTGCTTACGTTCTTTATAGTATCATTAATTGTGGCACTACTAGTTCAGTTATTTCCTATATACAATTTATTAAACCTCATAGAAACTAAACATTATGATGCATATTAGGGAGTTTTATCAATAATATTGTATGTTTGCCATTTCACCAATGTCCATATTTGTCTGCTCTAATTTTATAAACATAGTTAATTATTGTTATTTCTCCTTCAATTTTCATTATTCTTTCCCTCCTTCCTCTCTTTTTCAGTTAAACCTGTCACTCGGCCTGCCCGGCCCGCTCATATCTGCTCCATATGTAATAAGCAGTTTAAGAATAGTTATAACCTGCGCCGTCATCAGTCTGTGCACACGGGTGTGAAAATGAAAGACAGAGCAGCTCGAGAGAAGGACGGAGCCAAGGCAGGCGCACGGGTGGAGAGACAGACCATCCCTCTCTCTCTTCTCCATCTCTCTATTCCTGCCACTATACCCACGGCCACAGACCCCATGACCCACCCTCAAACAGCAATTACCAACCAACAGGTGGAGACGGTTGCCGTGTCTATTACTCCGGCGACTGTTGCCATGAGCGTGCCCCAGCCTCTTCCCGCTGCTGTAGTGGTTACTGGGACGATGGTGCAGGTTGGGTTGGTTTATGTCTCTTTTATCATATTTTGCTATGTCTTTCTGCTACTCTGACAATAATTCAGAAATTAGTGATACGATAACAATCTCATATTGTGAATCTTAGATATTTTTAAAATACACAGTACATCATGGTATTTTTAGACAAACACAATCACAGCCACTTCTCCAATACAGGTAGAGACACACAGAAGTTGATATTTGCTACCGAAGACTGTATATGCAAACTTTACTCTATTTGACTGACTATAATTGTAAAGTATAAAAAAGTTTATAATTTTTTCTAAATGTGTCATTGGAAAATAGGTTGTAGTCATATTCTACCTATGTATGCTTGCCTTTAGTTTCAGTATTTGGGTGTAAAGCATGTTAAATTGAGTAAGAGGTTTATTGACCACTAGCAGGTTCATTGTCTATAGATAGAAATGCCTGTAGAGGCTTATTTATGTACCATGTCATTCAGACCAAGCATTTTTATCTAGTGTGGTGTGTCCAAATATGCATTGTGTGTCAATGAAAAACTAGATTTGTAAATCAATCAGCACGTAATTTGGCTGTGGATGAGAAACAGCTGCAGAGACTGAAGAAACTATACTAAGAAAAACAGGGGTATATGCATCTCAACTATGATTAAGTAACACACCCTTAAAACCATTTAAACTAAACAAAAGTGGGAAAAAAAAAAAAAAGGATTACATTGTTGCATTATGTACATTGCATTGTGGTTTTTATGTACAAAAACTCAGTACATGACTCTTCGTTTTCTAACCTCTCTAACCAGTCTCTGTTACAGTACCTTTAAGACTGCATACCCTGTGTTGTATCTCATTCAGAAAGCAGTATGTGCTGAAACCCTCCTGATAAAAAAACCCTTAGAGTGAATGGATGGGCTACACTGCTAAATATGCAGTGTATGTAAATATAATGGTTATAATACTGTATTTAAAACAGCCTTGTTTTAATTTCCATTTATAACTAAAATGAAATAGAGAGTAAATAGTATATTAGTGTTAAAGCGTTTAGCACAGCGACGTAAGCACACATGGTGAGTACAAGAGGTCATGCACACTGCGATGTCCTGCCTGGGCATCGTCATTTGTGTTTGCGTATTTGCATGAGGTATCTATTTGGCTTGGCATAACCATCTTATTATCTACCAATACAGCAGGAGTGAGTCTGCTTCAAAAGCTCCATAAGCTGAAATATCAGGGCACTGTGTCAGCTTTTGTGTAACAGATGACTCACTTGTACCATAGATTGGACTTTCTGCAGCAGTGACGTTGGATTGCGTCAAAAAAGAGCTATTTTCATTCATGAGATTTTTCTCTTTTATCCAAAAACCAAAAAACAACATACCTGACTTTCTACCCTCGTCTTTTCTAGGCTGCACCAACCACCAACACAGGAGAGAATCCCAACATTCCCAGCTCTATCCAAATATCTATTCCGATTGCAAACCCTCACCCTACTCCTAGTCCAAACCCCAACCCCAGTCCTAACCCAAACCCTAATCCGGTCCGCAAGAACCATGCATGTGAGGCATGCGGGAAGGCGTTCCGGGATGTTTACCACCTGAATCGCCATCGGCTGTCCCACTCGGATGAGAAGCCGTATTCCTGTCCCATCTGCCAGCAGCGCTTTAAGAGAAAGGACCGAATGAGCTACCATGTCAGATCCCATCAGGGAGGAGTGGAGAAACCCTACGTGTGTCCTCACTGTGCCAAAGGATTTTCTCGGTGCGTGCATTTTCATTTCTCTAGCTGATATTTAAAATGAAATATAAACATGTGTACAATAGAGATATAAATCTACGTCATGGTATCTCACATTTCAGGACAGTTTATTTACCTTGGTATATTATTTTTTAAAAGTAGCTGAATACACAAACACGTTGAAAGGAACTGTTTATGGAAAGTAGATAATAAATTCTCCACTGGTTTATGAATTGGTGTTGGACAGATATTTAGATTCAGTATTTCAAACCGCTATTTCTAGAATCTCTGAGATCAATAAAGTGTCTATCTGTCTGTCTTTCTGTCCGTCTATCTATCTATCTATCTATCTATCTATCTATCTATCTATCTATCTATCTATCTATCCTATCTGTTGATGTATTTATTATAATAGCATGGAAATGTATAGGGAATGTTGAGTTATAGTGCTAAAAATGTGTGCATTTTGTTCATTTTGGTACATGTGTACCCCAATATATATAAATGTTAATTTGTTATAAAAGCTAATTCAGGTATATGTAGTTCAAACTTTTACATTTTATCATTCTTTTTTTGCATTGGAATAAAAAAAGATATGCACATGGGAATAAAAAAGTGGATATTGGCCCACAGCAACAATTAATCATTAGAAATGATCACAAACTTTTTGTGGTGGATTTTTAGTTTTTAAAATACATCTAGAAATTTTGACTAACAAATAAGCACATACATTCAGTTATAATAAATAAAGGTGTATTACATGAATACCAATTGCTCATAATGCTCCATGATTAAAGCAAGTGAATCCCTACCCTAATATCATTTTTACATTCGTTCATGTCAAATCTGAAACTGTACATACAGTATATAAAGGTTGGAACTAAACATCAACATTAGAGGGAGACTGACTGCAGTCAGTTCTCTACTGTTCATTTTTGCCTGTAGTGAGAGCTTAAAATGCTGTCATTATACTGAAAGCAGCGAGAGATGCCCTGATTGCTAATTTGAGCCTAAAAATGGGTCAATGTGACAAGGGAAAAATGACCTCCATGCTGTATTTATCTCCGTTTGTAAGTCACATTTAGACTCACTCACGCCATATGCGTAGATACATACGTACTGATGCATGACCTCAATTAGGAATAATCTGTTTCTAAGGATGCACATGCTAGCCAACATTCCCAGGTCCTTTTTATGGCAATATTTACCCTGTGGGTTTGACTTCTAGGGAGATTTACGTTGTAAAAGCTCTGTATTTTACCCTTATCGTTGATCAGTGTGACTGTTTTAACTGATCTGTCTCCCCGACCATTATGGTGTTGGAAGGAATTAAAACTGAACTTCACTTACCATATTTGTAGACAGTCTAAAATGTTTTTAGAGGATTTAGTGCTGGGCCTTTGTTTTTCTCAGGCATTGTTTGAATTTAACTGCTTTGTTGCTTTTTATGAAATGACACTTTTTATTTATTTAGCTTTCATGTATTTTGAACAGCCGTTACAAAAGCACCCAACAAATAATATACATGGCAGTTAAAATTAGTTTTTGTTTTCCATAAGTATCTCAGAATTATCGCACAGCACTAATAGGACTCATAAAGGGAACTTGTTTGCCCTTGAATTTTAAATTTCAGTTGCCTCTTTTGACCTTAAGTATTTTACTGTGTACATTATGTAAAGAGTAAAGCCCACTTTGTCTTCTACAGGCCTGACCATCTTAACAGTCATGTGCGACAGGTGCACTCCACAGAGAGGCCCTTCAAGTGTCCGGTAATGCCAACACCTTGCTTCTCCCCTGACTGTATCTGTGTTTTCCCATTCTTTCTTTTTCTTCATTACAGTGTTTGCCATTTTTTCCTTTCCTTGTAAATATTTTGAACACTTATTTCATATTGCTATAGTCTTTATTTCCTTTCTGATGTCCTTTTGTTTGTCTGTTCTTTAGCACAGCCTTGTTTACTGAATGTCCAGAACACCTCAGAACTTCTCGATGCAGTGTATTAGCCAGATGGAGTCTCTTAGTGCAGACCATACGAATCAACAGCACTACTGCATTGACTTCTGTTTGTGTTATGCTACGGAGGGCATGTGTTTTAGTTTTGCTGTAGTGTTCATTTGCAGTGTTTCTCACTCCTGGTCCTGGAGGCACCCTGTCCTGCACATTTTAGTGGATTCCCTTTAAGCTCTAAAATGTGCAGGGCAGTGTGCCTCCAAGACCAGGGTTAAGAAAACACTGGTCTAGACTAGGGCTGCACAAAGATATCATGTGCATACTGTGCATCCACAGTGTAGACTGGACCTATAGGTGAATGTTATTTTTTGAGGGAAATATGTATGGTCATTTGAGTGTGAGGAAGAAAGATGACAGTACAGTTAGCATATGCTTGAGTGTGAACTAACAGACTTTGTCTTACCTTCTGCAGACATGCGAGTCTGCGTTCGCGACTAAGGACCGGCTGCGTGCTCATATGATCAGACACGAAGACAAAGTTCCCTGCCACATTTGTGGCAAACTGCTCTCTCCTGCTTACATCACAGATCACATGAGAGTCCACAATCAATCCCAGCACCATGTCTGCCACCTGTGCAACCGCAGTAAGTTTCAATTTCACATTTTGGTTTCCAGCCTTGGTATTCTATTGTGTGGTCTATTGTAATATACCAACTATAATTGTCTCTAGAGATTGCAAGTTTGATACCTAGTCATGCCACAGCCATCTTTGGCCAGGGCTCCAGGACAGCTCTTTCTGGGAGGGCAGGATAGCACTCCCTCTTCCTCATCACACAGCATGACACTGTCATGTGCAGGTGTCTGTTAGCTGATGTAAAATAATTAGCAGTTCTCGGTCTCAGCTTGATGTATTGAGCTGTCCAGTACGTTGTGTTAGCTGCAGTTCAGAAAGATGTGGTGACGTAACATGTTTCTTAAAGAAAAGTCCATACTAGCCTTTTGTCCAGCAGCCAAGTATGAAATTAATCATGGTTAAGTTTGTACCATCAGTAGAATAAATAAAATGACCACATTAATGGATTTGTAAGTAAATTATTTAATATGGTATATTTATTTTATTGTTATTCAGGTTTCACCACACTGACATACCTGCGTGTTCATGCTCAGAAGCACCATGGGCAGGAGTGGAAGGAGAGCAGCGTGGGCCGTGGCACGGGGCCCGGCGGTGTGTTGTTGTGCCAACTTTGTGGAGTTCACTGTAAGACCCCTACGCAGCTCCAGGGCCACATGGCCACACATGCCAACCAGACAGACCCTGCTGCACCTATCCCCATCAGCAGCAGTGCAGGTGTTACCGTGGCCACAGCCACTCCTGTCTCTAGCCCTCCAGTCACTGTGGGCCTGCTGGTGACTGACTGCTCCAGCATTGCTCCTCAGAGCCACAGCTAGCCCCAGGCAACTGGGGCGGGGATGGGGAGTGGGCAGGGGGCAGGGCTTTCTAAGGAGTGAAACAAGGGAAGCAGAATATGAGAATAGCAAAAGGTAACGTTTGCCTGTGTGTTTCACAGATACATGCTCATATTACATTTATCAGGAAACCTAGTCAGCATAGTTCACAGTGTACATCATATTCTAGTTTCTTCAGATGCAGTAAACAATTCTGATTCTGCAAGTTTGTCAAGAACGGAGCATTTCAAATCAAACCACTCACAATGACATCTTAACTTAAGTAGAACAGAATAAAACTGTACAAACAAAAAAAAAGCCATGACAGGTTTTCTTAAACATTATTTCAGTATAGTTGCTGGACTCTGGACTCTGGTGACACTGGATTTTATCCATAAGGCCCAGCAACGTAACTGATTCTTTTATCTTTCATTCTGTCTAGGCTATAATGAAGATGCCAAATGAAAAAAGTTCCATGAGAAATTCTGCCTCCTCCCTCCTCCCGTCCCTGCCTCCATCATAGCTTGCAAGACTATTATCAACAAGGCTGATGATTTTAGAACAGAACAAATTTCAAGAGATTATCCACTCATTTCAACAACTCACAGACTTCCAACCGGCCCTGCTAGGATCTGCTTTCGGGCCGATCCGCTTCAGTAGATCACCTGACTGTTCCATGAAGATTGAATGGACTGCTGGGTTGGGTATTGAAATGTCACCTCATTACGTCAGTCATGTCCCAATGGAGAGCTCCCAATGAAATGAAGGCTGTTAAGTGTTGTCCCATTTTATTATAACATGTCTCTAGTGACAAGAATCTTAGAATGTGGAGGCTAATTATGATCTTGAGATATAAAACTGTTTGCCTAATCTAATGGCCTTCAGTGTTCAAGCTAAAGTACTATAATGATTTTTTTTTGTTTTCATGGTCCTCATTTTGTCCATATTCCAGCACATTTAAGCTGCCTCTCTCAATGAGATCTGCAATTGTGGTATAGGGGATCAATCAAATTCTGTACCATTTTCTTGTCATAAATTCCTGATGCCTGTAAAGGTTCATTCAAAGTGAAATGTACTACAAGGAGTTACTTGTATTGTTTCTCTTGTGCGTGTGTGTGGATATAAGGGACTATTGTTGAGTATCTTTATTTCCAGGAATTCTCATTGATGTTGATTTAACTTAAAAGGTTCTGACCAAGGATGTAAACATGGTTCGATGTTGCTTATGGAGCTGTGTAATGCTCTATCCTTGACCACGTTTGTGTTGAAGCTTGTGGAACGCCAATCTTTGTTGCTGTCGCTGTAACGATATCTAATTAATCGATGTACAAAAAAAAGAACTTGCATCTAATTATACTTACTTTAACAACTCTGTGATACGCCGTTCACTTATCTGCTCAAGTGAATGGAGAGAGGGTGAGCTGGTTTGAAAAAGTGTGTACAGTTGCTCTTTGCCATCCTTTACTGTTTAAAAGGGGAATTCTGGTGATTTTTGAGAAGAATTTGATATAATCTGGTCTTCAATATGTGAACAGATTTATTCTAAGTGGTTTAATGTAAAAAAAAAAAAAAAAAAAAAAGAAAAGTTGCGTTAAGACTGCAGGCACATTGGATTCCCAAATCTGATCTTTTCAGACTGTTTGCAAGCGCTCAGATCAGATTTGTATTTCCAGACATCACCAACCTGTAAAGCTTGCTGTGGTAATGACGAAGGTGTATCCAAGTCAATATGGACACGGTCTGGAGATGCCAAACATCAGATTTGGGCTGGTAGTCTAAACCTTAGCCTTACAGACTCAGATTTGTTCATAGTGCTGCTGGTAAGAACTGGGGGTCCTTATGTCCCTATATCTAAAACCACTGAACCTACATGTCTCCTGAGTTGTTATATGCAGCGGTGATGCTAAAATTAAGCATACATGTAAATGAGGTTTAAAGGTTTTGGCCATTTGCCTCAGCACACCTTGTGTGTTTTCATCCGCTTTAAATGGATTAGAATAAATCTCAATACAAATAAATAATAAATCTTTTAAAATACATTTTAATGCCAAAACTTTAGTGTCACTAATCTAATGTAAACCTTCATGACATTGAGGCATTGAATTTATGAGACTGTTGGTTCCCATCGTCCCCACTGTGACCAGTTCTTGCTCAACTTTCCTAGAGATGAAGGTTTCGCATCACCCTGAATGGCTTTTTTTTACACCTCGGCTTTTTATGAAATAGACTTTTTAATCCGGTGGAGTTCCCCTTCGGTGTTGTGGAACTGTATCCCAAACACAAAACGGGCTTAATGATGGGAATTGGGAAGTGAATGGTTAAACGTCGCCTCCTGCCTTGTTTACGCCCGGTGGTCCTACCCTCCCCCATTCTCTCCTTTTCACTTCTCACCCCCCACCTCCAACTCCTCCTTCTGCCACTGTTTCAAACAGCTGATTTCAGTAAAGGAGAAGGCGACAGGCGAAGCAGGACTAAGGGGAAATGCTGCGATGGAGCGCACCGACCGAAACGCAGCCATAACGCCGCTTTGGGTCTTCTAATGCCGGACTGCTGCAGCGCCAGCCGAGCGGCTTTGAAGCGAGATTGCTAAAGCTAACTTTGCAAACATCTGTAGGTGGCTAGCTTGTCGGGACCCAGTCCGTTCAGTCTTTCCTTTTCGGAACGGTTTCTTGGGTTTGTCTTGCCGGTTTCTCGACGAGCCAGTGCTTTTTGCAATGTATTTTCGGAGGAGCGGGGCACACAGCATATCTAGGTCGCATAGCAGTTTAATTAGCTAGCCGGCTAACCTAACTTAGCGTGTTAACAGCTGGTGGGAGCCGAGGCTAGCTGAGTGCTGCTGCAGCTATCGACCGAGTTTAGTCAAGTGAGCGACCGACCGACAGACCTCCCTCCGTCAGCGAAATATCAGGGATTTCTTGGCTTATTCTAAAGCTGCAAAGCAGGTCGACGTTTAAGAAGGTACACTGACAAGCCAAATGTTGGAGTTAACTAAACTAGCATATGTTACCGTTTCGGACTGGCTTCGCTTCTTTTCTACCGAGCTAGTTTATTAGTTGGAGCTGCCCAGAACGTAGCTAGCTACCGAGCTAACGTTAGCTAGCAAACAAAGATGACCGGAGCGGAGTGAATTGACTCCCAGACCTCTTATTGTCCGCAAAAAGCCAAATAAATGTTCACTTGTGCGTTTCGATACCTAATAACTGTGTGAGTTTCCCGCAGTTAGTTATTTATACTAACTTTGCTGCGTCGTTTCACGGTGGTGTGATTAGCCGACTAGCTAGCTTAACTTGGCTAAGCTGCTGTTCAGGGTCTGACCATATAGCTAGCTAGATAACAGTTTGAGCATTTTGTTCATTTGCTTCAGGATATAAGCGTCTGTGATTATTTAGTCCTTCGGCGTCGAAGTAAAATCGTAGCTACCTCATCAATCCTCTTAGCTGAATTAGGTAGGTTAAGGCAAGTTAATCAAGTTTGGTGTCGAAGAGGCTGATCCAGCAGGTTGGATTTGTCCATCATCGGTTGCTTTTCAGTGCACGGTTGAGTATTAACGTGCGTGCATCGTAATCTTATTTGCTAAAATAATTATTTTTTACGGTTTAATGGGATTAAGAAGCATAGCTGCACATCGGCAAACCTATTCGTCGGCTGGCTTGCTCTAATAGAATGGCATTTCATGGGTCCGCTCGGCCAACCGTGTGTGGTAACGTTAACTTGTTCCCTGGATCGGAGCTAGGCCACAAGTATTTCTGTGTGAACAGCACCACTGGCTCTAACTCGAGTGGTCTAAGCGCGACACAGAACCCAGCAGGGCCCGAGCAACCCGCAGGAACTCCAAGACACCCGGCATCTCTCGGCAGGAGCACAGGCGGAGGAGCCGCGGTCCCGCAGCCTCACAGCAACCCGGCCAGTGAGGTACCAAGTCCGGCTGAAATGGAGCCCGACAGGCCGATCGGCTATGGAGCCTTCGGCGTAGTGTGGTGAGCACAGAGCGATTTCACGATTAGATCGTCTCTTTCTGTTATCATATTTCTAATTTGATAGATAAGGTAAAGGTAAAAGAGAATTTTTAGTATAGACACAGTGTCCTGCACGACAGCCTGCTTTTAGGGGTGTGGAAAAGTCGATACAACATATTATCGCGATAGTTTGCGTGTCAATATCGTATCGATTCTCGGAGGTCAGTTATCGATTTTTTTCCTTGTATGAATTGCACATAATGATCATCTCATATTAGAACTGTAAATCCAGTTACCTTGAGTAATGTTAAAGGGATTGCTTGATCTTGTGATGTGTGGACAACAGCCAGGGGATTTCTGTGTGACTACAACAGCACAAAGTTTCCTTTTGGGGACCTAAAAAATGGTAACGAATCCCGAAATGCCACGGGATCTACTATTGCGAATCTCAGAATATTGCACAATCACAGTAATATTGTAATTTGGGCACGAAGTGTCCCATTTCTTAGATTAACAGTTTTAAAAGCTTTTGAACCACTTTTTGGCCGTCTCTGACCACCGTACCTTAAAATCATATCACCCGCCCATAACCCTGTATCCTGAGCACATTCATCTCTGAAATATTAGGAAAATTTCATGTGTCACGTGTTTGCATGATCTAAATACCTGGAAGATAATGAGGTAAGAAATTTCACAATTAAACACAAACTGTTGCTTGTAAGCGTTTTACTAATTTAAGCCATTGTCCACAAAAACATGGAAAAATACAGACAAAATTAGACATTGTTCCTGAGGTGATTTTTGAGTAGTTCCATGCATATTTTCCTAGATTCCGAGTTCCCATGGGCCTTGGAATTCCTGGGATATTATGTAATAGTGCAAAGTCCATTACAGACGTGGGAAGTAAAGGGATTTGAGCATTTTTGGGACAAAGTTATGGAATATCTATAGCATCGTTTAAAATAAACTGCTGTTCAACAATCAATTATATTTTCATGTATTTCCCATATTGTGCAAGTATCCTAAATGGTTACTTCATTTTTCTGAACGTGTTTGCCTCCGTCCTGCTTGTCAGTAACTGTCAAGCACTTCAGGATACACGGTCTCCTGTTCCTGCTAATGAAGGCAATGCCAGGAAAATGCAGGTTTCAGTAATAATTGTGCTCTTTGCTTAGGATGTAAAAACCAGTTTTGTACTGAAGACTAAAGTTCACAGACTAAGTTTAAAATGCTGTTAATCTCTTTAGCACAAAAGTGACCTATTTTTTAATGTTCATTGTAGGTTATGAAATTTTGGCTTTATAATCAGTGAATGTCAGGGAATTTGGCATTTGACTTGAGTGCCTTATCTTCTATCCTTTCATCAGTAATGTGCATCTTTCCACCAGGTCAGTGACAGACCCCCGGGATGGGCGGAAGGTGGCCCTGAAGAAGATGCCTAATGTCTTCCAGAACTTGGTATCCTGTAAACGTGTCTTCAGGGAGCTGCGTATGCTGTGCTTCTTCAAACACGACAACGTGAGTTTTGGGCTGAGAGATTGTGGGTAGGATAGAAAGATGAATATCATGTCCCTACACAACACAGTCAAATGTTGGTCAAAGACATTCGTCTCCCTTTCTTGTCATATAGCCTACTAATTTCCATACCAGAATCATAATACCCTTTATACTTTTACTTAATAGACTTGCGTCCCTTAATGTGCACAGCCTGTGAATTCCCACACCTATAGTTATATTGCCCTTCATGTGTTGTGCAAGGACATTTTCACTGTGCAGCTCTTTGAACAATTTTATGATGCTTAGTAATATTCCTCCCAATCCTGGAACCGGTCTCTGTATATAGAGCAGTGTTGGTTTCTGCATATCATGCTGTGTTTGTTGTGATGAAAATGGTGTGATTTTAAAAAGGATGTGAAGTGTATTTGTTTAGCTTTTCAGTTAAGTGCATCACCTGAGCACAGGTGTTGGTGACTGACTGTTTGGCGAGTGATCATGTTGCTTTGTGTTGGCAGGTATTGTCTGCTTTGGACATTCTGCAGCCTCCACAGATTGACTGCTTCGAGGAGATGTATCCTTTGCACACTAAGCATCACTAACCTTTGACTAAATTATATTTCTAAAGGTATCCAGACCAGAAACTTCAGATAAGCATTTATCTTTATTTTTTTGGATAGCTTGCGTAATTAGTAAGAGGTTTATAGTTAGTTCTGCTGTCACTGTGAATCGTGCTATATGTGCTGGATATGCTGTAGAGATGCATATGTCCTTAACTCTAGTTGTGCTGCAGATATGTGATCACGGAGCTGATGCAGAGTGACCTGCACAAAGTCATTGTGTCCCCTCAGCCTCTCACTACTGACCACATCAAAGTGTTCCTCTACCAGATACTCAGGGGTGAGTGAGAAACAAGACAGGTCTGGGTTTCAGTTGCATAGCATGCAGGATCTGTTTCTGCCTGTGGTCTTGAAGAAAAGATAATCAAATTGCTTTTTAGTGGTAAAAAATAAAATCGAATGATGGCTGTATAACACTAGGAATGAATTTGTAACACTATGATTTTCAAATCTTGCGTGTTTTATTAATGAGTGGTAATTAAAAATTTGAACACAAATGTTGGTTGACTATTCACATCATGGAGTCAGGTGTAGGAAGTAAAGAATTCCTACCTGTGTTGTCCTGTGTGTTTGCTGCTTGACCTTGTTCTTGTGAACCAGATGCTCACTGTATCTGCCAGTAAAGCTAGAACCAAATCTTCTGTTCCTCACTAAGAACCTGCTGTACATGTAGAGATGCTGAATTAAGAAGAAACTGGAGTGGTCTCTTATTTATTTCCAGAGCTGTATGTCAACCAGCTTGTTTAAATGATGACGAAGATGTGAATTAATTTTCTCTTTTTCAGGCTTGAAATACCTGCATTCTGCTGGTATTCTGCACAGAGACATCAAGCCAGGGAACCTACTGGTCAACAGCAACTGTCTGCTTAAGGTACGTTTTAGCTTATTAGCTGCTCTGGTAGTTTGTGATTGCTATTTCTTTGCGATCTTTGTCACCACCTTCCTTTCTTTTCTTCTTTTTCCATCAGATTTGTGATTTTGGATTGGCCCGAGTAGAAGAGCCTGACCCCTCCCGTCACATGACCCAGGAAGTGGTGACTCAGTACTACAGGGCACCAGAGGTCCTGATGGGCTCACGGCATTATGGCCCAGCCATAGACATCTGGTCAGTGGGCTGCATCTTTGCTGAGCTGCTGGGTCGTCGCATCCTCTTCCAGGCCCAGAGCCCTATTCAGCAGGTAGTGACTTGCAGCTGCATTATGGCATAGGGGCGTGTAGGCCTCCAAACATTTGAAGACGCATATCGTGCTTATGTTCCTTCTGAAATCAAGGATATTAATAGGGAGCATATCTCTACCACAGTGCCAGTCTCTACTCTTCTGGGAAAGCTTTACACTAGATGTTGGAACATTGCTGTGAGGATTTGATTGCATTCAGCCACAAGAGAGCATTAGTGAGGTCAGGTACTGATGTTGGAAGCATTGGTTTTGTATCACAAATGTCTTTGCTGCTCATCCTGAAGGTACTGGATGGAGCTCCTATATTCTAGGAGATCAGTTGCATAGCTGTACAGCCCAGTGCTGGCGGGGCTTTATTACCTCTCAAGCTGATGCTTAGCACTGATTATTGTGACCTTAGACTCATGTGCAGCTGATCCAGAGCGTCCCATTTTAATAGAAGTGCTCTTCTATTGAGATTCATGTAGGAGTAATGTATTTTTAGCGAGACTAGATCAAGAGTTGAGGAGAACGAGAGATTGAAGAACGTATTGGTGATACTGATCGCGCTTATTAACATTTTGAGACTCTGCCATACAATTCACAATGGAGCTCAATTTACCAGTAATTTATGAATGTTGGTCAACAGTGAAAGAGTTCTATCTGTGGTGTTGTCTATCTATGTGTTGCCCTAATTATTATTTTAGCTCTTTTAGCCCATTTCCCCCCCCATCTGTTTAAAGCAAAGGCCTAGTAGTACAGTGGGTCACTGTGTACCAATATGCACAGCTTGTCCCTGATTACTAACTTTGTCGACAAACTTGGATGAACGAATGACTGTAGCAACAAGTTCCTTGTTAGCTGCTCTAGTTTTATTCAGTGTTATAAAAACGGGGCCTTTGGGGGAAAATGGTAAATTTCTAAAGGATTTAAAAAGCAAAATGGGGGCAATTCATTTAGGTAATAGGTCTGGCCAGACAGAAGTCTCTAATAAGGAATCTGTTGACATGGTTTTTCTTTTCCCCAACCTGACCTCTTTTAATCTTGCTCTCTGTCTGTAGTTGGATCTGATCACTGATCTATTGGGTACTCCACCTCTGTCTGCCATGGCATCTGCGTGTGAGGGCGCTCGAGCACACATCCTAAGAGGGCCTCACAAACCGGTAATATGTCTTACTTCCAGTAATCTATTTAATCCATATACCTCTGTAACCGTAATCGCTGTTGTAAATTTGCCTGTTGGTTTTATTGGATTGGGGGTTCCTAAGCATCTAGATACTTTTTCTGCCCTGTGGGTAGAGCTATAACCTGAGCAGTAAAATGTGAAATTATCTGTGCTGGTGCTGGCAGTGTAAAATTAAGACTGCGTCTGGGGAACAGTAAGTGGCAGGGGACCAAGTTAGCGAAGCCGCACGCTCTCTGTGCATCACACATAGGGCTGGATTTACCAAGCCCTGGACTGAAATTGATTCTAATTAGTCACTAGCCTATTGAGAGGATATGTTTTGGTTAAGAAGTGTTTGTGTAAACAAACATTGGCTCAATCAAATCTTAGAACAGCTACAGTGTTACATTCTGGCCAAAGTAAAATTGAAACAATTGTATACATGCCTATTTTCCTCCTACGGGAGCAATAAAGTGAAATTTCCAGATTTGAAGACTTGTGATGATGTATCTTGAGGGTAGGAGGAACATTTGGAAAACTACAGCTACTAGGGGTAGATTTTTGGTGACAAGCTGTTTAGAAACGTGTAGGATTTCTTTGTGTATTTGCCCAGAAGCAGAAGGAAGCCAGATGGCTAACATTACTGCTAGGTAGCAGAATATCATGTCAGTATTTTTTGTCCTCTCTGTAAGTGAATTTATCACTGTGCACTAGGAGGCATTCCTAGTGGTTGGATGATTTATGCTGGGTAAGAGAATATTGATGGGCAAAAATGTGAAAAAAGGTTTCTCCTGAATTCTCTGGAGCTGATGATGCTACATGGCCTAGTGGCATAGTGGATTCCAGGCCAGATGTGTATGCCCCTTTAAAGTACATCAGTGTTTAGATAGCATAGCCAAACTTCAGTATTTATATAAATCAATTTATATAAATAAATTCATATAAATCTTCACACAATGTGGTTCGTTCTGAAAAAGTTTTTTACTGTTCTTACATGGTGTTTCAGGAATATGTGAACCTAAACCTTCATATTTACAGTGTATGAGGTTGGTAAAGGTCTCTTGGCCAACTTTGGTCTGACTGAAATCAATCTCCTGTAGTTTGCTTATATTAAATTTGGGTCAGCTCCGGAGAAACATGCGTCTGGAACGACTCTAATCACATGCTGAATATATAGCTGAGCTGCACCATGACTGCAGAGAGTTCTTCAGTGTTTTTGCTTCCGGACCTGTGATCATGTCAGTGGTGTTTTTTATAGCTTCCATGTTTTTGCTGTTTAGGTCGCTGAAATATTTTTGAATGCACGAAGAACAACCCAATGTGCAGCTCAATTACCTTTTTTTGATTATTGCTTATTGATCTATAATTTGCTAATATTCACTTTATTTCTTTGTCACTCTCTTGTAGCCCTCGCTCTCTGTGCTGTATATGCTGTCAGATGCAGCTACCCACGAGGCTGTTCATCTTCTGTGCCGCATGCTTGTCTTTGATCCAGTGAGTGTACTCAAACGCACCCCTCATTATCATCAGTGTCTGTGCTGATGGCGTTCATCCTATTTAAGTCATAGGGTCATACCAGTTTGAAGCTGATTAAACTAAGATGATGTTTGAGTGTGATGTTTGTGAAGCAGGTGAGTTTAAATATTTCAGTGCTGTCCACCAAAACAGCACTTGCGTGATGCTGACACTTTATTTGTTGTAAATCCTGCTTCTCTTATGTAAAGTGAATTGTGATTTAAAAAAAAGATTACCAGTGTAGGTGAACATAGTTACGCATCTTCTCCAAGGTCTCTTTTTGATGTTGGTGTGCTTGCCAGTAGGGTCAATCACACTGCAAGACCCTAAACTCCTGCGCTGGGGGCAGTGGCACCAATTATACTTGGACCAAATGCATATTAGTTGCTAAATGAAAAATATTTAGAACTGACTGTTTGTAAAAATTAGTCATTCATAATTATTTTGGAATAGGTGTAACAGTAGTAATCAAGTACACTTGTGTGTTCTTACCTGCCCAAAGTTATTTACCTCATACACTACAGGCTGGTAAATTATTGGAGCTAGGGGCTCCTGAGTAACACAACCCCTGCCTTGTTGTTGGGATGTGAGTTTGGTTACCAGTGGTGAAACATACATCCGTGACCAGAAGCCCAAAGAGCATGTCTGACCATGCCACTGTGGGAGTGGTTAGGGTAACTCCCACTGACTTCCTCCTGCCACCCCCATAAAAAAGGTTTTTGAAGCCGATCCCTAGTTGTGTTGATTCAGATGTTACAGTGTAGTCTTGTAAATGTCTGGCTGTTAGATTTAAAGTATGAAACCTCTTTTATCATAATGTTGTGCAGTTGTGCTTTAGGTTACATGTAAATAATGTGTGTTTGTGCATACAGGCTAAGCGGATCTCAGGCAGCGACGCTCTCTCTCACCCGTACCTGGACGAGGGTCGTTTGAGGTACCACACCTGCATGTGTCAGTGCTGTTACTCTGTTCCCAGCGGCAGAGTTTACACTCGAGACTTTGAACCACCTGCCGAGCGGCCATTCAGCCACAGCTACGAGGAGAGCATGCTGTCTGTCTGGCAGGGCAAAGGTGACCGCCCTTTCTGTCTCACTTTTATTGTATTGTTCATATCTATAGTTATGATTGTACACTGCAAGCCAAAAACATGGGAAGAAAAAGTGAAAGATCAAATTAAGTTGGCAATGTGCGACCAACAAAATCTGGTGCAGTGCTGACTGTACAGCTTCAGTCTGCCATTTTAGCCTGAACTCTGCTGGTGCTATAGGTAGTGTTATATAGCAGGGTTTCTTAACCAGTGGTCCATGAAGCACCCTCTAGTGGTCTGCAGGCCCATCCTCAGGGACAGGCCGTTGTCCCTAGTGGCCCTGAAATGGCCCTTTATGTCCTAAGTGAGAAGAAAATTATTTAGGGTATGTAATCAAGAGATCAGTCGTGTTCAATCAAAAAAACATGCATAGAAACACACATATGTATAGCAGAAGTAACTTAAGGGAAATTAAAATGAGTTTGATACAACGCAGACACACAAGCCTGATTCAAGCAATTGGCCACCCATGATTGGAAAAGTTTCTTAAATAAATAAAGAATGTTGATCCAGTTCAAAACCTCTATAAGTACGACCCAGCCTACATCAAATATGGATTTGCACTGGGAGATGTGATGCTAACCCAAAATCCCAGTGTGTAGAGTGTGGTTTGACCATTTCAAATGAAACGCTAAAGCCTTCAAAACTAAAGACAAACATCCTACTCTTTTGTGGCAAAGCTGTGACAAATGCTTTTTATTATAAATAGAAAGGCTGTGAGGTTAAAAGATTGAGAACTGTCCTTTAGCACCAGTAGAGTTCAAGCTAATGTTTCAGACTGGAGTAGTACAGTCAGCATTACACCAGATTGTCTCTATCAAAGCATAAGACTAATTTTAAAACTTCTCAATTTATGTGTAGTCTGTAGGAATGTGCAGGGATGAACTCTGGTGTGGTGAAGACAGGAAGTGTTCTTTTGTGTTTTATGTACTTGTAGTTAATGTCCATAAATCTCTTTTTACCCTTTTTCTCTCAGAGCTTATTCATCGCTTCATCACAGAGCACCAGCAGGGCAAACGAGTGCCTTTGTGCATTAACCCCCAGAGTGCAGCCTTCAAAACCTTTATCAGGTGAGAAATAGGAAGAGCATAACAGAACGAATCATTGATGGAGAGGGAGAGAGCAGATCTGTGCTGTCAGCTGATACAAAAATCATTCTGCATCAGCTTTCATTTTGCTATAGGGAAATGCTGAGGATTCATTTTTTGCTTGCTGCTTTGTTGGATGTGGAATGATGTCATCCACAGAACAGAGTTTGTAGTCTTTAAAACGGTATTTTGTCATTTATTGTCAACTACTAATTCCAGTCACTGACAAATTGCCCAATATATCTGGCCATGGAGCGACATTAATGTGCATCACCTCCACTGACAACACAGTAACGGGACTATAGGTTGCTGCTGTGGTGCTGTGCTGCGAGTTGCTGGTGTAAGGCAGGAAGCTCTCTTGTCTAACCCAAAATGTTAAACGGTGCGTTGATGTTGAAGGTTGCTAGGTTGATCTGCAGACAATAAAAGAAAACCAAAAACAGCCGTTGTGGAGCACCTAGGTACCAAGGTTACACCAACCGCTAACAAAAGTTGTATGCCTCAGCATCTTGGCGATGCCTTCTCTTTTTTATTTTTTTTCTTCCTTTTTTAAAAAAAATTTTTTTTGTCTTCCATTGAGAAGAAGGATGTGTGGTAGTCCTTATATCTGCTGCCTCGATAGTAGCAAAGTCTTTCAGTTCATATGAAAATTGCTTCCCGAAATAAGGATAGTGTTTGCTCTCATAGTATTGTCTAAACTAGCTCAGTACTTCACACTGTAGACAATTTGCATTTAGTATTGTGTTGCTTGACTTGCCTACCAGCTGTGTCTGTTTATTCACTATCTCTCTCTGTGTCTCTCCCTGCCTCTTCCTCAGATCCACTGCTTGGCATTCCTCGAAAGTATCACGTAAAGAAGAGAGATGAAATGAAGAACCTGATTAAAATGGAAGGAGTAGTTCACCATAGGAGCATGTGCTTGAGATGACTGACAGGTTGCATTTGGTTCTGACTGGAGGATATGGGTCTGAAAGACTAGGCTTGGAACATCGTACCATTATTAAAAAAAACAACAAAAACAACTACCGGGTCCTGAAGACGATATTTCCAAGTGACAATTGAAATATGCTGCTGAGAACACTTTTATACCGAGGACTATGAAAATACTGAATTTGTAAAAGAAAAAAAAAAAAACATTTCATGGATTGAACGCGAAAAGAGTTCTGATGAAAATGACACATTTGTGTTCAAGAAGTCCCTCAGTGTTGTGCTATACCAACACCTGAGGACAGAAGGTTTTAGTATTTTGCGGGCTTCAACTGCCATTCAGAAACTTCTCACTGTTTCTTCATTCTCTGTGCAAGTCCTTGCTATGTCGTGTTACATGTAGAGGTTCTTGGGTAAGTAGTTCATGTTCATTTCACCATCCATCTTCACTTAAGCTCTTCCTTTAGGTTCTTTAGTCTAAACCACCAATTTTCTAACGTTGCATAGTTTCACTTGGCGTTACTCTTTCTATTTTCTTTTATGCTGTAGTGCACTGTAGTTGCTTTTATATTGCAAGGCCACAGTTTTTACCTGACTTTGCCACTTGTTAGTTTAGGATGCGGTTAGAGTACTGTAATTGAGGAAAATGATGTCTGCGTCCTGATAGCACATTTTAGGAGTAGGTGCTTTATTTTATTTCATTTTATTTTTCCTTTTATGAGCGAGTGATGTGTCCCCTTGGTGATCTCTGTGTAAGGAAGTGTGTAGTTTCCTTTACTGCAGTGTGATTTCAAGGAGTTTTAGTTTAATGTCTTTTTAGTTTGATGTTATTGTTAATTGTTGTTGTTTTTTGGGCAGTCCTGAATGGATGGGTGTGTGTATGTGTGTTGAATGTGTGTGTGGGGGGGTCTTCCTGAGGATTCAGGTTTTTCAGATAAGGCATGAGTGCGTGTGTGCGTTTAAAAGCGGGGCGTGTTTAGGAGACATGCAGTGTTGTGCTGTTCACATTCTCATTACCTCAGTAGGTCCACTGTGCACTAACTGTGAGTGCGTTTAGACTAAACCCAACTATTAACCATGTACTGTACGGGGGTCTGTGCTAATATCTACGTTTGCAGAGCCACACCACTAAACCACTACCTTACAATCCTCCCATCCATATGTTCTCAGACTGTCTTGCTCTCTTACAGAGCCCTAATGATATCCCTGTTTAAAGGGGAAATCCATTATTTTACAAAACTTTTTCAATGGCTTTATGAAGTCACTGAGATGTAAACAAAGTCATGGTGGTTTGATGTCATGTTGCATTGCAAGACACTTGCTGACTTTTCAGACTGGTTGTGATGAAAACCTGGGGTTGTGATGTCCACAGTGCACATATAGCCACTTTATGTTCTGTCAAAATAGCCAGTTAACCTACAGACGTCTTGGGAAGTTTTATTTGTAGTACTGGTCATGGTGAAACACTGGGGACAGTTTTGCCCTACAGTGCCCTACAATGCCCTCCATATGATTCCCCACTATGAATGGGGTTAAAGCTATCATAAATGCGTATCAGGCAGCACATTCATAGCCATGTTATGTAACTCAGAGCTTAAATACATCAGACATCTGATCTGTGACGCTTCTCTAGAACTGAGCCTTTTACACCAAGCCACTTTGAATGACTTTGTTTACATGTTTTGAAGTAGTGGAGTCCCCCTTTACCTTAAGTAATGTGTGGCCACAACTTAAGAAGGTGTGGGAACAAGATAATGAAGTCTTTCTGGTGCTTTCCTAAGTGGTGGCCAAAAGTTATTTTTCCTACGAAGGGATGTCCCCAGCAAAGCTCATGCGCGCGCGCTCTCTCTCTCTCGCGTTCACTCTCGCGCTCTTTCTTTCTTCATTTTTCTATCTTGTGAGGTTAGTGGCTGATGGTCTTGTTTCCGATTGCTATTCGGAAGAAAAATGCTGCTTGTTCGTTTGAGTTAAAGTTTTTTTTCACTTAAGTTATAAACATTTAATAGTCTTGAGCTCAGGTTTCATATCACAGACTAGACTGTAAAACACGCAGGGACCCTCGTCCGGGCTGCTCCGCTGTGGCCAATTCCTGGTGCTGTTTGCGAAGAGACTCAGAAGTGCTCTAAAAGCTTGAGACTGTAGTGCATGTTGACCACCACCAAGTGGCGATACATACACGATCGCACAGTGCACTGGCGGACTGCTCCTCAAGAATGTCCCTGCAAATGGATCCGCATGTGTATATTTGCTTTGGGATTTCCAGTTGCAGTACTTCAGAGTTCGATGATTTTACGAAAAAAAAAGAAAAAAATACTCTGTGATGTTATTTAATTTGATCATAGGAAAAATATTGAGTTACCTTCTATGTTTGTCAGTGTATCGTGACCAATTTTGTATTTTACGTTTTTTTAATTTCTTAAGGTTGCGTTGTTTGACCACTTTGCCGTTGTGTTGGTAGAAGATCTAGCAGTGTAGTGACATGAAGAGAAATGTTGGGTCTGGTTTTCTTGTTCCAACGACCGACTTCAGAGTGAAGAAGTTTCGATAAATGGTGAGATTTGCATTAGTCATGATCATAGAACTTAGACATTTTATGATGAAACAGAATACTTGATATTTTGTGTTAATGACTATTATGACTATGGTAATATTGAGAACTTGTTTTAAAAAGATGGTTGTTGATTTTGTTTTGTTTTTTCTTTTTTTTCCCCCATTTTTATTTATTTTTTGTCATGCATTTAAATGAAAAATGTTGTGGGTTTTTTTTTTTTTTTTTTTTTTTTTCTTCTCCCCCCCTTCTCCCTGCCCTCAACTTTTGTGTTCACAACAAATACTTGAAATTTTTAAGAAAAAAAGGATGGCTTAGGGTGAAATAGTCAATAAAGAGATAGACACTGGAGACAACCTGCCTCATCAGCTGACTAGTGGTGGCGGTGCGCTTGTTTTAAAGGTGTTGTCAGAGTTTTAGGGGGGACAAAGGAATTGTTTAGGAGAGTGGCTTCAGATAAAGAGTCCATAGTTAAACCCCCTTTAACGTGCTTTTACAAAAGCTTGAGCTCATTGAGCAAGGCCAGCCGATAACAACCATGTGGTCAGACCACTGATGCATGAGGGAATCTAAAGATGGGTTTTCGTGGACTGAGGAACAGATTCATTGTTTGAACCATTGAAGTTGTTAACCTGTTTAGTGTTACGTAATGTTTAGTTGCTCATCTCTTTTCTAATATCAGGCTTTATAATACCTCCTATGATGCAGTAACAGACTATTCTTTTGCGAAGGCTTTACACTAGTTGTAACATTTGATGTTGATCAGCCCCAAGAGCATCAGTGAGATCAGGTTGGATGGGTAGTTCTGGATCAAAACTGTAGGATGGCGCTCCAACAATGTTCCACTGTTCACTGCATGATCCTGATCTTTGGAATTGGACATGGTGACCTTATGTTTGTGTTGCAGCTCCAGAGTGTCCCATTCTATTGGCCAGTGCTTTCTTGTAGAGAGACTAGGCTATCTGTTCATGCTCACATGAACTCTTGTGTCATTGATCTGTCTTGGTATCTCGGTATCTCTTCAAAAGCTGATGCCTAACTGTCAGATGAGTGACTATGTTAGTAAAAAGTAAATCCTGATGATTGATGAGCTGCAGGTGACTGCGTCATTCAGCATCCTATCAACTGCATTCCTGTCAATGCAAATCAACATATTCCTGATAATTACACATAAGCCCTCATTGGAATCTGTCGCTTATCAGCTTAGTCAGAAACGGTAATCTAGTCGGTAACGGTAGTCTGTTCTTCTTTGGTGTGAGAATGACAGTAGGAGCTTGTAATAGCTGACATGTCATATGTGTTAGTTCACAAATTTGCCTTTGTGCCCCTGCCTTTGTTACAATCACTGCAATTGAATTTTAATGGGAATTAATATTTAATAACAATAAATTTAGACTAAATAGGTCATGGTTCTGCAATAACTTTCATTCTGCCAGTGCACTACAGTCCTGTGATGTTGAAAACCACTTTCAGCAGTAAACAAATAAATTGATTAACAGTAAATAGAAGCAAAACTTTGCTGTTGCTTTCCCGTACTGGAGATGCTCTAGGCAAGTAAAGGGATGATTTTGAACCCTTTCATGCACACTGGTACTGAAGTGGAAGGTTTCTGGGTATGTGGTGGCCCCTATTCTTTGGAGTATGAATTTGACGGGTTGCATCATCTTACAGCTATCTGTTTCAAAACTGCTATGCACAGCGGAAGCCATGACTCAGCAGTGTTTGGCAACTATGAGAACAATGAGTCTAGATCTAATGAAGTGTCAGGTGAGTGTACATACACATTTTAAAGCAACATACAATAACGATCATATTGGACAAATGTAAGCAATGTTATTTAAATAACTTTTGCATAAAAGATGCAAACAGGAACCAGTAGCCTCTACAAATAAGATTTAATATTTGCAGCTAGATGTAGATTGCTAGGGACAGATGTATGTAATCACACATGGGTTACTTGTACACAATTAAATATGATCAATTTAATGCATGTTTTATTTATATATGTAACTGCACAATAAAGTGTGGCATGTATATAAAAGACATTTGTAAGTGTAACGTAGTTTACATGCAATGATGCATGTAGTGGTTCTATAGTTTATAAAATAGCATATACTTTTTAAAAACGTTAAACGAATCAACACATCAGTGATTATTATATACAGCATATTTAATCTGCATCTCAAACGCCAAATACACGCAGTAAATAGTTAACAAACGCTGGTACTATCAGGTCACTTTGATTTGACTTTCCATTGGACGCACCCGATGTCAATCAAAAAATAAGCCAATAGGAGAAAACCAAGGCGGTAACATTCGCACCGCTCAGCCAATCGCTGCTCGCCTGTCAGTAATCGCGGCGCAGATTTAAAAGTGAAATTAGGCTCGTCAACATATTTTAGCACATAGACCGAATGAGTCAGACATGTGTGCCGAGCTGTGATGCGCTGTAAGGTAAGCTCGTTTTAAAAAGTTTTATATCAAGCAGAATATATTTACTGCGTACAGCTTTCATTCTAACGCACCTAAATCCGGTAGCTGTTTCCAGCATGGCTGCTGTGGCTGTTACACTCATTTCATTCAGATGTTTACCGGCTACCGGTTAGCGTCCCAGTCATTTTAGCTGAGACCGCTTTGACTCATGTTAGCCAGTTAGCTGTCATAATAAAGACTAGCGAGGTGTTTTGTTCCCCCGCTTCTGATTATTTAGCACCAAAGCCCGGTCTAGGTCTAGTTTCTATTACCAGAACTAAGAAGTTACTCGGCCTTCTGCTCTCCCTGTCCACACGAACCTCGTTTATTTGACTCTTATTTTACTGTTAAATGTGCTCAGGCACACACGCCTCGTATTAACATAATCTCGCCTCTTCAGTTTCAGAGCTCACTGACTTTATTGGCATTTCAGCCGGGAGAGAATGAAGTATTTACCGTTAGTTACTCTGCTATTACTATGTATTAGCTTCAAACCGGACCGTTATCCTACCTGCTTAAAGCGTCTTGCTAACTCTGCTTCAGTAATTAGCTAGCTAGTTAATCCCCTTGTTCGGGTTAGCTCGGGTTATTTTAAAACTAGCCCGACTAAAGTTGTCTTCTTGGATGTTTTGCTTCCTCCAGTTACTCCTGGGATCCGTTAGCTAGCCTCACTAATGTTTCTGGCTCGTTAGCTAATGCTCATTTTCAGTTCCACCTTAAGTATGCCGCCGTTAGCTAGCCATCACTCTGGTGTCTGATGAGGCTACAGAATGTAACTGCTGCGCCGTTTTAAGGTGGAACGGGTAATTCATAAATTTGTTAGTTAGCGAACTATATATATGGTTCAGCCCTTAAGAAACACTGTCCGAGTGATAGGAAGGGTTCATCTGCTTGTTGCTAATGCTGAACAGGCTTAGGGGAAGTAGGAAATAAGTCGTGGTGGTCGCTGAATGCTGTCAAAGGCTAGCGGGGCTAGCTAGCTGGCTTTGTTTGTTTTGGGAGAGCCTGTGGAGGCGGTAGTTCGCCCAAGCTTTGCTCTGCTGGATCCTGACAGTGTGAGAGAGAGAGAGAGTCACGTTGTCTCAGCGCCGCTCACTCCTAGCGGCTAGCTTTGTAACTCGCGGTGCTTTCTGTTTGTCTGTCCCTCGGCCAGGCCCTCTGGACTCCACCTGATATATATCGGAGCGAAAACAACATGTGGACGGTGTTTCGGATGCCTCCCGGACCTCGCCATCCGCTCTCCGCACGCCTGTGACAGGGACTCAAGGGCCTGAAAGGACGCCGCTCCTCTCCCATGTAAATGTCCGCCTCCCTGCCTTTGGCATGCGTCTCCCCTCCTCTGCAACACCGCCCTGCTGCCTCCGTCTGCCCAGTTCAGTCTTTATTCTAGCCTGATGATGGGAAGAAGGGAAATGAGGTTTATTAGAAGATTGACTGAACTGTGTAGTAATTAACCCCGCTGAATGAGCGTTTCGAGGCCTCAATTTGTCAAGGACTTGGTTCATCTTTAGACACTCAGTTACTCGGTTTTATTTACTTTGGCTTGTTTTTAAGGGGAGACATAAGAAGCAGCTTTGGTCCTGAGGTGCTCTGAGGCGTGTTAGTCAGCGTATATTGTGTGCGATCTGCAACCTGTTAGCAGTCTAGTACAGATCCATGCCCTGCTGCCGGGCTGATGTAGTGCCAGGGACACAATGGGAAGGATCCAGCTAGCCCGTTAGCAGGCTAGAAACATAGCATCATGCCTGATACTGATAAGCTTAGCTCAAAAGGCGAAGGCCAGCGTGTGTGATTTTACTTATAACGTCACATCATTTCATCCCCGTCTGTTAGTTAGCCGGTGATTCAGCGAGTAATGACTGATTTAGCTTAGCTTACAGTCTGGTTGTGTAATAGAGAACTATTGAGGGTACAACCATATTTCTGGATGGTGTGCGTTTAAATATCGCCACGAGGTTTGTGTGCCTCATATTTGCCAGCTTCTTTTTCGTATGTTACGGTTTACATGTAAAACGTCCAGGCTCGAGTCTGGACCTGCTGCTGCTTTTAAGGTGGGACAGATAGTTCGAATGAGCAGCCCACGCTGGCCATGCCTCCTCGACTGTATCGTCTGGAACCTCTAGCTGAAGCTGTCCGTCCTGTCGGATCAGCGGTGTGTACAGTCCCACAGAGAGACACAGGCAGCACAAGTCGATGGCTGTGTGCGCGTTTTGCTCCATTAACTCTCATCCTTTTAGCGCACATCCCTTCAGGACGTTTCCAACTTGAGTGTGCCGCTTGTGTGTTTTTTTTAATCTGTGCAGCTCATAAGATGTGGATCAGCTTGTTTGCATGTGTTACTCTGTGTTTTGTCGACCTGTTGTTGTCATGTTGCCTGCAGAATCCAGAGACCTCCATCTATGGTCCTGCTGTAGCGAGGGAACAATACTGTTCCTGTCCCCCTCCTCTCCCAACAATACCCACCCTTTTCTGGCTACTGTACCACTGAATGCCATCAGCCCTCCACCACCCCCCAGCACACGCCACCCCACCCCATCCCATTTCTTTCTCTCTCTCTCTTCCTCTGTCCGTCTCGCCGCCTCCCACTCTCCGCAGTAATCTTCCTAAATCTCCAGCTTGCTAATCTTTTCCGAACCTATTTTGGTAACACCCTCCCCCTTTTATGCTAAATGTGGATTAGACAGGAGTCCCGGACCAGTAATTAAAAAAATTACAATAACTTTTATTTACCCTTAGTAATAACCCTTAAATGATCAGTGTATACTATAATATTATAACTATAATATTATAATATAATGTAGACTGTAAAGTATTTCTGTGTGTGTGTGTGTGTGTATATATATATATATATATATATATATATATATATATATATATATATATATATATATATATATATATATATATACACAAATACTTTACAGTCTACATTATATTATAACTATAATATTATAACTAAACAGCATAAACCATCATCTACCGGTGTGAATTCTGTGGTGGTCTCAACTGACTTTTTCAGCAGTGAAGGTTTAATAACACAGTGAACACCTCTAGATAAGTTACACAAGTCACATGAAACCTAACCTCCATGTGTTGTGACCTCACAACCACGATTTACTGGGAGTTGAACACACTACATTCCTCTCAAAAACAGAAAAAGTGGATCCTGGTCATTTTTTAGAAAAATAGGCCTGAACCTTTTGCAGTCACAATAATAGTCAGAAAAAAGATGTTTTCCCCAAATTGTTCAGCCGCAGGAGTGACACAGTAAATATCTGAATATTAAAAGCATAAAATATCTTTTCCAGTTTGTCGCATGGTTTTTAAAGACTTCTGCTAAGCAACACAACACATTTAAAAAGGTGTGGAAACTTCATAGAAAGTCCTAGCATCATAAATGGATGAGCTGACCACAAAGCACAAAGAAAACTCTTACAAAACACTGTTGATATGTACCATTGAAGTACTTTCTTTGCAATTTGTTGGTTGTTATGTTACATCTGATAATAGAAAGCAACACAGCGATTGTTAAATAATATACGTAATTGTACATTTGTTACAATGTACCAATGCTGACAGGCTATAACTAATAAGCAGGACAAAGAATATTAAATTATACTAATACTTAATGATTGTTCTTTTACATCAGACTGTTTTATTCAGGAGTGAAAGTCGGACACTGTACCATGCATAAGTGGAAGAAATGCATGTGTTACTTTGATCTTTGGAAGATGACCAGTGTATGTAATGCTGAGGTCAAGTTTTCGTAGCCTGATTTCAACCTAGCGTTGTTTTTCTTTTTTCTTTCTTTATCCTGCCGCTTGTGGGTGACTGTGCTACATGCTGATTAGTTTTGAACATTTGGATAGTAATTCAAAGTGTTGTGCTGATGTCTCTAGGCAAATGTGTAAGAATAGATGCTGGTCCTCTTCAAGCTGATAATGATCTTCATGCTTTTTTCCTTTTTTTAAAGCAGAAAAATTGCTGATTTATGTGCGAAGAACAGAATAGCATCGGCCATTTACATGTAAATTAGTTTTGTTAGCTACTGTTGGTTGTCCTAATACCCCTCTCTGCATTCTTTAAAGCCTGTCATTTTTCCCTTTCAGAGATAGACAGTGAAGCAGAGAAGCACTGCAGGGACCATGCTTAGCTTCATAGCAGCCGGCTCCATATTCTTCCCAGGCCTTTTCCTGCTATCCAAGCAATGCCTAAAACATGCACCTGGTTTGAAATGGAGCGAGGGCGACGCCGTCATCGTCTCTGCCAGGTACGTTTCCACCTGTGCTAGTGTAAAAGCTCTGTTTATAGGACATGCACTTCAGGTTAACGTAAACTAGAATTTGGGTGTTTGTCCTGAGTAGCTGGCTCCTACCTGCAAGCAAACTGATGACGCTAAGTGTGGCAGAAGGAGAAAATAGATTAAATGTATTAGACGTCAAGCATTCAGAACTGAACTGTGGGGCGTTATTATTGTTAAAGTAATCCCAGGGTGCAGAATCTGTCAGTCCTGCATAATTTATGTGGTAAGTCCTTTTTACTCCGACAGGAAGCACATTGCCAGCCGGCTGAACATGTCCTTGCTCGTGGATATGATTGCTTACTAGTGTAAACAAACTTACATGCATTGCTGAGCACATGCTGATTCCCAACGCCAACATTTTCTGGATACCAAATGCTCCTGTGATATTAACACAAGATAAACAATGAATAAATCTCTTTATGGTCCCAGTGCTGTTGACGATATGGTAAGCTTTAATTTCATCATAATTTAAAACAAAAGTTGACTTTTATAAATGTGTGTATTCAAATAAATTGGTTACTGCCATCATGCTCAAGGGTTTGGGTGCCCTGGTCAAATTCTATGTTTTGGCCTGATAAGTCAACTTTAATGCATAGTACTGTTTATTTGCTGAAATTGGCATTTTAGGAAAAAATCAAGCCTAAACTAAAATACGTTTAATCATTTGTTTAGCAGAGCAAATCTGCAGATCTGCATATCTGATGTGCTCATTTGAATTGAGAAAATCAATACAACTTGTAACTTGACAAGTAAAAAAAAAAAAGTTAAACCTTTTTGCATGCACCTCTATTTTGTTATTTAGGGGTTTTGGTCAAATGTTCTAAGTGAACCTTTACCCCAAGTCTTGTGATTAAAGGAGATTATAATGGCTCAATGATCAAGAGATTTTGCAAGGATTGACATTTATTTTTTCTCACCCCTTTTCGCAGACTAGTGTCATCCATTCAAGCCATCATGGCCTCCTCTGCTGGGTACATAATCGCATCATCTTGTAAAGACATCATTGAGGACCAGTAAGTGTTAGATTAAGAGTAATGTCATTCTTCTGGCTCGCTGGGATCATTGCCAAGCTATTGATTCCATTATTTATACAGAGGTATATTGAATTGCTTATTAATATATTATGATGTATGTCATTCACATGTTTGTCTTTATTTGCTTATGAAATGATTATGATGCAAGTCTAGATATCACTAGAATGTTTATCATCGAGAGCTGATACAGTTTTAGTTACTCAAGAATAATCTTCATGTATTTAAAGCGTCCGGTTTCCCTAACCTAAATCACATGCACCTCAGTGTAAAGTTGAGTATATGTGTGAGCTCTTCTAAGATTGTGCCTTTCCCTCTTAGCTCACCTTATGTCCCTGTAATCTAATTAGGCTCTCAACCTAATTAGTTTTCCTCTGTAAATCCTCCGTGGCATTGTTATGGCCATGGCAGCATGGTGAAGCTGAGCCGCCTGAGATTCAGGCGCTGCAGCGAAGTTCACTTTGTCATGGTTTAGTCAGAGTTTGATTTATCACTAATACGCAAATGTGCTGAGGTCCAAGTGAGAGATTTAAGCATGAGAGATGGCAGGAGGAGCAGGGTTAAGAGGAGATTTGGGGTGGGGGAGGAGAACATTCTGGAAGTGACTTTGGTAGTCAAAGTTTAGGAAAAGTAGAAGCAAAGGCTGCTTTGAATAGTGCAGGTTCGTTCTCCGCTCTTGTTGAAGGAGATTTAGAATAATGAGAGATGTCCTGATTCCTTTTATTTGCTCTGATCTCAGTCAATGTTTAAACGATGAGCTTTGGCCACTTCTGAGTTTGATCTCTTTTGTGGATAATACGTCCGTGTAGTTCATGACGGGTAATATGACGATATTTATCATTATGGTGGTAAAATACATCACATCATGTAACAGTCGAGCTTTTTCGAGCCATGTTTCTTCGTCAGCACTCTTCCCACTTCCAAACTGCGGGTTAAATTACTATTAGTGTAGCAGAGTATGATAAACGTTAAATACGAATAATTGGTATCATATTTTTTCATTTTTGTTTTTATTGTTTTGAATGTAAACCCAATTGAAGACTTATTATCCAGTGAGTTTGACAGATATGTCTCTTCTTCTCTTTCTCTCTTTCAGGCACTGGCTCACCAGCACCTACATCCTGTTTGCAGTCCCTTACTTTGTCTATGACATCTACGCCATGTTCATGTGCTACTGGTACAAGATGCAGGTCAAAGGTCACGAGGAAGAGAGAGCGGTTAAGCCCATGGGCGCTGCCATAGGCAGCTACCTGCGACGTGAATTCCTCATGGTGCTACATCATGTTGTTATTGTTACCGTCTGCTTTCCCGTGTCTGTGGTGAGTTGGAAAGAAGATCTCATAACACATAACATGGCACAAAACAGTAAAATAAAGTAATTTGATTTGAATAATAGTTCGGATATTAATTTTAGTAAATAAGTACTATGAATAATTCTTACTGCTGTGAATCAAATATGTAAGAGGGAACTGCTCTGTAGGTCCAAATGTTGGCTAAACGTGGAGTAAGCACTACAATATTAAATATTTCTAGAACAGCTGTACTGTGGTGTGATTGTGAAGTCCCTGTGGCTTGCTTCCACTTTTGAAGTGCCATTGCAGATTGCTTCTGATTTGATCAGCAGATGATTGATTGGCGTGTGAACATGTCCCTAAAGGGCTTCCGTACCCTTACCCTGTCATTACACCTCCCCATCACTCTCTGTCTGTAGCCATGGAGACGGTTGCTGTCAGCGGTGGTATGGTAACCAGCCATTAGTCTCACTCTTGGAGGAGTGTGTATGGAGCAGATAAGACAGGAGTCCTAATGACAAAGCCATGGCAGCCACATTCCTCTTGTTTGTATGTCAAATGTGTGGAAAAACGACTTTTCTTTCTTTCCTCTAACCCTGTCTATATTTTTCCCCAGTTTTGGAGGCAGGGAAAGGGGGATTATTTCCAAGGTGTAATGTTCCTGGCTGAACTAAGCACTCCGTCCGTTTGTCTGGGAAAAATACTCATTCAGGTAAACAGCTCTGTCTTCCCTGTCTATCATGCACTACTTGGCCCATCACCCATTCACCTACCTCAAATATACTGCTTTATCCATCACCCATTCACCTACCTTAAATATACTGCTTTATCCATCACCCATTCACCTACCTTAAATATACTGCTTTATTCATCACCCATTCACCTACCTTAAATATACTGTTTTATCCATCACCTATTCACCTACCTCAAATATACTGCTTTATCCATCACCCATTCACCTACCTCAAATATACTGCTTTATCCATCACCCATTCACCTACCTTAAATATACTGCTTTATCCATCACCCATCCACCTACCTTAAATATACTGTTTTATCCATCACCCATTCACCTACCTTAAATATACTGCTTTATTCATCACCCATTCACCTACCTTAAATATACTGCTTTATCCATCACCCATTCACCGACCTTAAATATACTGCTTTATCCATCACCCATTCACCTACCTTAAATATACTGCTTTATCCATCACCCATTCACCTACCTTAAATATACTGCTTTATCCATCACCCATCCACCTAGTTTAAATATACTGCTTTATTCATCACCTATTCATCTACCTCAAATATACTGCTTTATCCATCACCCATTCACCTACCTTAAATATACTGCTTTATCCATCACCCATTCACCTACCTTAAATATACTGCTTTATTCATCACCCATTCACCTACCTTAAATATACTGCTTTATTCATCACCCATTCACCTACCTTAAATATACTGCTTTATCCATCACCCATTCACCTACCTCAAATATACTGCTTTATCCATCACCCATTCATCTACCTTACATAATACTGTTTTATCTATCAATCTTTTGCATTGCAAAAACAAACTCAGGGTTAGTATACTTGTTTATAGAAATTTTGGAGGACATAAACTGTTTTGCATTAATTCTACAAACAAACACCAAAATATAACATGATACAACTAATGTTAGCTAGGTTGTGGGTTAGCAGATGTGTCACTACAGTCGCTGCTACAATACTAACCTGTTGCTGTCACAAACATTGGCAAAGAGGACAAAGCAGTGTTGACCTATTGGTCCTGTGAAACAGCAAATCCACCTATCAGGCAGCGTCCTCCTTTCCATGCCTTTCAGCTCTTGATGAAGATGGACTCAGCTGCTTTTTCAACAGCTTCGTGTTTGAGTTGTCCCGTTCCACTTAAAATGGTGCAGTCTTTCCATTCTGTCACTTTAGACCCAAGCTCGGTCTGAGCCACTTTGTATACTTTGCATTTACAGAGCCAGGGCTTTGCGTGCACAGAGAATGGACAGCTACGGGTATCACCAGTGCTGCTTTAGCCACCAGTCATCCCCCTATCCTGTACTACTTTATTCATCTACCGCTCATCTACCCCACACTGCTTCAATGTCCACCATTCACTGACTCATTGCTGTTTTTTCACAAATACTTCACATAACCTATACATCACTATTAATCAATCATTCACACCCTGCTTTCTCCATCATCTTTCACCTGTTCCTGTTTCTTTCTTTCTTTATTTATTAATTTTCACTGCTTCCCTTATTTTCCGTTTTATTATCACTTAATATACTAATTCAGTTCTGTGTAAGTGACTACATCTTCAGACAGTCTTGGTCACTGCGCTCTCTCTTAGCCTCTAGCTCTGCTAGTTGTGAATGATGAATAGCACTGCTTTGCTTCATTAGTTTAATCACTGTGATGTTTCTGATTCTACTAATGTTGATTGATTAAAAGGGCTGTGAATTGTGCGTAGTTGTCTGACGTCTTCTACTTGTGTCCTTAATGACCCTTCATATTCCCTCCACTGGCTTACTCACTCACTGTGAGAAGCAGTGTAGTAGTACTGAATCACTCAATGCAGAACTAATAGCTTGGTTGCAGTGCTTGCCCTCACGGTTTTCTCTTTTCTGAGGCTTACCTGTTACTCACACTTTCTCTTTTTTTCTTTTTCTTTTTCTCTCTGTTTCTGTTTGTCTCTCTGTTTCTCTGTCTTTCTTCCTTCCGTGCCTCAGTACAAGCAACAGCACACTCTGCTTCATAAAGTCAATGGAGCTCTCATGCTGGTCACTTTCTTCGCCTGTCGAGTTCTTCTCTTCCCCTACCTCTACTACGCCTATGGCAGGTATGTCTGTATCTCTTTATCTCTTTCTCTCTCTTACTCATGTACAGTTTCTTTAGAATTATGACTGATATCTCCGGTCTGCAGTTGTTGTATCACTTATCTCACATTTCTGTTGATAATAGCACAATCTATCACATCGTTCCCATGATGATGCATATCTACTGATCATTTTTAGACACTGAGATACAGGGCACTGCGTCATGTGAGAGGGTCTGTTTATACGCTTGACCTTTGTCTTCTCTTGTTGTTGTCATATACCACAATGTACTGTTCTGATGTATTGAATATGCTGTACTTTCATCATGAAGCTAACATTTCGACCATCATCAGTGACGTGTCTTCACTGAGTCCTTTTAGTGCTAACACAAGATGCAGCGTTAATCTTTTTATTCATGTCATAATTTTACATGAGTACACACATGCCTCACCTGCTAGTACAGGCACCTTTTACACCTGTGTCCTGGGCGTTCTGATTTTAAGTGGACAGCACTAAGCACAGGTGTGAACAGGGCCTAATGTGTCTCGTGACGTTGTGATCAGTTCACTCAGGTTCAGGGACACATATGACCATATAACATTTTTATTGTGAACACTAAAACTTCCTGATGCATCCTCAACGCCACTGAAGAGCCTACTTAATCGACCACATTACCTGCTTTCTTTTTCTGTATTGCTTGTTACAAATGGCAGTTGGGTCAAGGATTTGCAGGTTTGCCGATGTGGTTTACAGAACAGTTAGACTTACTGTGGGTGAATGAACGATACTAAGACCAGCTATTTCAGACAACCGCACCAACACTTTTAGATTTAGCCTTGGTGCCTAAAATACTGTACTGGACTGCAGTATAACCAGTGTGTGTGCATTTGTATTTGGCAGGTACGCGTCCATCCCCCTGTACATGGTGCCGCTGTCCGTCTCCTGGCATTGTAACTTGGGGGCAGCTCTGCTCATGGCACCACAGGTCTACTGGTTTTCTCTGATCTGCAGGGGAGCATTCCGCCTCTTCAGCGGGACGTCCCGCCACCAGCGCCCCCCTCTTGGCAGCACGGACTCTGACCCCAAAACCCCCACCCTGCCCCCCGCCAATGGCTACAGCCCCCGTGAGACAGAGAGAGAGCCCAGCTCGCACTGAAAACGAGAGAGAGAGACCAGAGGGCGGACGGAAAAGGGTAGTGAGTCTGAAAGGGACAGTTTAGAGGCCTCACCGTAGAATCTGAGGCTTAGCACTAACATATTACAAGTAGTGGTTGTCCCACTGCTCCGTTGGGTTGGGGAAGGGGTTAGGAGACAAAGTTAGAGGGAGAGATGGATGGAAAGACTGAAGATGTGATTGTCTCCATCCGTTCTAAAAATTCCAGGAGCATGTTCCTAAAGCCTGCGCCATACTCTCGTCAAAGCAAAACCCACTGATGCAGAGTGAAGTTCAGACCAAACACAGATTGAGATTGTATTCTTCCTACTGAAATATTCCATGATTGCGGTTCATACAGCTGGGGTGAGGGAGAATGTAGTATATTGTACAGCAGTGCTAGCCCGTCATTTGTACATGACCATTGCCATATTAACCGAAAGGAAGAAAATCGGGAAAATGCAACCAAGGTGAACATAAAGGGTTACTTCAGTATTTCCAGTCTGCTGCCCTCCATTGTGAAACTGAAGAGGAGAGATGGAGGGATGGAGCCATCATTCCAGTCTCTGCCTCTGTGTGATGCTTCATTCATTGAATTATTTCATGGAGAGGACTGGAAAAGACAACAGCTCTTCTGCCAGTGTGTACATAGCAAATGTCATTGGTGTTGATTTTTGAATAGGGTTTTATTTATTTAACTATTTATTATTTATGTAGAATCGAATGTTAATTATTTATTTTATCCTTCTAGTTTATTAGCAGTTTTTATTCTTTTCTAGGACTATATTATTTTACATATAAGCTAATTTTGTATGCCTCTGATTTGCCACAATTGATAGAAGAAATATGAAGGGAACTTGAGAAGGAGCCTGGAAAGATGAGTATGCTCAGTAGAGCACCCAGGGTAACCATGGGGTTCTGTAAAAGTCTAAACCTCATTAGTCCTGTTTTCCCAGACCTAAATGTGGGGCCGGAAACCTTAAGAGTGCCAGTACTCGGACCTCCTAAGCATTCACCTTTTTAAAAAGGATTAGCTTGACCAAACATGCTAACCGACCTAACTATGAATACTAGCTATTAGCCACCAGTCAGTAAGATTTCCATGCTATGCATTTATTTTTAATAGCATTAGCATTTTTGAGTAAAGTACTCTTTTGGAATATGTTGGCGAGTGTACTATGGAGTGTTTGTTATAGGGTGGGGTGGTTATACCTTGCTGATCGAACTGAATTGATATAACCAAGCAGGTTTCCAAAGTCTTTTGGCTCCATAAAGCTGAGAATGCATTTGGTGTTGAACTTGCTCTTTAACTTGCACACTACATGTGTTAGTTTTCACTCAGTCAAACCGTGAGCAGTATTACTGGGAGATTTGGCGAGATTTTCTCTGACATTTACATTACATGAATTCATTTCGCAGACGCTTTTATCTGAAGCAACTTCCAAGTGAGGCTGTTACATTTACTCTACTCTGAGATAGGTGCCGTACTGGTCTCTGCATCACTGAGCTGGTTTCAGACAATACAATGCACTGAGCAGTCTGAGAGGGCTTTTACTGGATCAAAGTCCCTTATTTCTTAACCACTACTGTAGGTTTTTCATGAGACACCAGTTTTACTTCTCTTATTTATTAAAGCGTTTTTTGTTTATTCCATTCACAGAGTACATGTGCTCAACGGCGTCTGTGTAGCTAAGGACTGCCACATGTAACGTGTTGTATCTCACAATACTACAAGTAGATAGTTGTAAACCGGAGCAGCACTGATTCTAAGGGAACCAAAACCTACAAGGGGCCCGCATCCTGGAGCACGCTCAGTAGGGCAAAGCTGTAGACAGAGAATCTTTTAATAAGAGCAGGTGGACACTCTCAGACCTTTATAGAGGTTTGTGTAGAACTTATAGCTTGGCTTCTTTAACTATTCCACATATTTCTTGATTGTTGCTGGTACTTTCCATTTCTATCAGCTTTTTGCTTATACTTTGTGACACTCAGCTTATTGTTCTTCACCCTTTCTTCCTTGTTATGAAAAGTAGATTTTATAATTCTGTGGTCAAGACTACATTCAGTTTTCAGTAGTTGTGAATGTTTTGGCTTGTGAAAATAAAAGTTCAGAACCTATAAAAACTAAAACCACAAACCCACGAACTTAGAGGTGAATTCAGACATAAAGTCCAGCCGTTCTGCCTCCTCTCCTCTCACTTTACTGTGATGGTTTGCACCCAGATTTTGATTACTAGGTCTTTCCCAGTTACATAATCAGAGAATTCCCAGATCACAGTGATTTGACACGATTACAGTTTTCTACATATGTTAGCTTTCACAATCGTGTGTTTACTTCACAGCCAACAGAATACGAATTGGGTGCCCTGTTATGACATAGGATGAGGTAAATCCACATCATGGATTTTAGGACAGGGGTCAGAGGTGAAACACCTGTAGAGGCACGCAGCGGCTACTGTTTGTTTATTTGAGCTGTGATTTGGCTGTGTCTGTTGTCAGTCAGGTGCTAGGAAGCAAGGTAGCTAAGGAGCCAATGTGGACACTCGAGGCTGTGTTAATAGTCGCACAGAAGGAATAAAAAAGACAAACTAAACGCCCGTTTATATGGCGCCTGATAATTAAAGCACGATTGTTGACCACTCACAAACGATGGAAAATTGGAGACCTTTGGAAGAGACCGGACACATACCCTAAATTATTTCCAAAGTGGTATTTTGGTAGTTGTTTCTTCAGTTGTACAGAAAAGTGGTCAGATATGAACACCTTTCTAGTCTATAATACTGCAAACCAGTCAAGAAAACCTGCTTTCTAATTTAAAACAGGCGGCGGAGCTCTGTCTGAGTTTTGCATTGCGCTGTGCCCTACTGAACGTGTCCCTAACTGTAGCAAGGACCGGGGGAAACACAAGTAGTGTTAAACTAACAGGATATCGTGACCTCTGTATCTTCGGATGTTTTGTTGTTCCGATTATTTATTTATTTGAGTAATTTATGTATTTATTATTTATTTGGAGAGGACCGAATGTACATATTGAATCCATCCTGTTAATGTTCTGCTGAATGGGCATCTGTGACTGTGGCTGCCTGGCCGAAGGCTCTACTGTAACTCTACTGTTCTCTCAGCTAAAATATACTCTGCTGTCTCCTCCTGTACTCAGACACCATGCCTGTGTGTGTGACCTCTTTTTGCTGACACAAATGTGTTTAGTGGTGTGTGTGTGTGTGTGTGTGTGTGTGTGTGAGAGAGTGAGTGAGTGAGAGAGAAAGAGAGAGAGAGATACTAATACGCAGTCACATGAAAAATTAATGTAGCCTAATTGTGTGTACATACCGATCTTGATAAATACACTGACCTTGGTGCATCTCAAAGCATTATTTAACCGTGACCTGAATACTGAGAAGGTGATAAGGGTTCTTCTGAAACATTGTTCCATTTTAACACAAAATATATGTATACATGTTATGGTTTTGCTCATGTTCATGAGTAGTTAGAACAGAGGTTATTTACAAGGTCAGGTGTGGATAGAAAAATCTTCTGTTGTTAAAGAGAGGATAATATTTTGCATGACTGCAACAAAATGAAGAGCAGAGTATGCTCATTGTGTTTTCAATCCTGATAGAAGCCCAGAATCAGTAAGTATGATGTTTATTTATTATTATTATTTATTATTATTTAAGCCACAGTGTTACATGTGACCCCGAACCGAAACACAATTAGCTTCCAATACCATTATCAACAGCTGCCATAGCCTTGTAATCAACTCGACTCAATGCAGCGTTTACAGAAAAATCTGATCGTCCTACAAGTAATCATCACATTGTGGCAGCGTTTAAGTATGCCTCTTGTTTTTGGAGGACCTTAAAGGGAAAAAAATGTTTTACCCAGAAAATACTGGCTGTGTTTCCTTCAGACTCATGACTGTAGGGTTTAATGGGATTAAATAAGACTTGTGCCCAAGATTCATTTTAATCTCTTTATGGTTTTAGTTAAGGAGCCTTATACTGTGCTTCCCATAGACTGTCCAGTATAGTAAACAGCCAGTAGGCTTTCTTTTCTTGTTCTGCCTCAAACTGGAGGTCTGGATGACTTCTACACTGTCTTCACACATCTAGTCTTAACTAGAGCACCATGTGAGTGAGTTGAGTGGGTCAGAAAAAAAAAAAAACTACATGTGGGGTCCCAGGAAAATAATATGTCCCACTCATGCCCGCTAGAGGGTGCCAAACTCAGCCAAACGTGTGAGATGCTGCCTCCTAATGGCTTCTTGTGTACTGGATCTACATACAGAATAGAGAGCTGGGCCTTTTTTCAAACATAGGCAAGAATGCTGATCTGGGATCTGCCTGCAGAGGTTTATGTAACACCGGATTGAATGGTGTGAAGACCTGACCTTGACTCGTACATTCAGGTCCTGACCGCACATGTCACTGCTGTCATGTCAGGACTGTGTGTGTTGTATCTAGGTATTTATGGACATGCATGTTCTGTTGTTTTACAGATTAGCTAACAGATGTAATCCTGAGCTCCAAAGAGAAAGTGAGACAACCATAAAGAAAAACAAACAGACATCTAGAACTCATTGCTGGGGTCTGAAAGACGCTTAACATCTTGGAGAACAAAAAGGTTAGATTACAGCTTGCAGCCCACAGAGAAGAGCAGGGAAACCACATTTGCTTCACCTCCACTGCTTGGCTGTGCAACAGAGCAGCAATCCAGTCTGATTCCAGAAGATACTGAGCAAGTGTCCAAGACCACCTTTCATGTATTTCATTTTCAGTTGACATTATTGTCAGGAATATAAATACTGCAGATAGCATGTAGCTGCTGTTGGGATAAAACCTTGAATATCTATTTAGATTTTTTTTTTTTTTTGGATTTTGACCTGATTTTATAATTAATGGATCAAAAGAAACTGGCATACAGTTATTTTAAACCTATTCTGGTTACACTGACTTACATTAAAACAATTTTTTCTCTTATCTTGTGAAGTCATAGTTTTAGAGATGCAAGGCTTTGTTCCATGCAAATATACTAAATATACTATTATAGACTTTTTCAGTATTTTTTTCAGTATTCAGTGTGTCCACCCTTCACCTTTCTACAGGTCCCATCCTTTTCAGACATTATGCGAGGGGAGTATCTATTATCTGATTTCTTCAGAACTCTCTTCTGAAATATAAATCTATTTAATGTCTAATAATTAAAATAAAAAGGCGACCTTTTGTACATTGCTGCATATCCTATAACATTTTGGTTAATGGTGTGATTTGTAAGGTGTTCAGTTTGAAACATTCCATCAACTAAAATGACCAGCTGTGTGATGAATAACAGTTTTGATGGTGTGAAAAGGAATCTTACTTGCCTTTGACAGCTGCATAGATATCTACTGAAGTTAGCATGCTAACAGCCAGGTCGGGCTCGTCCTGTCTCATAATACCAGTATGTACCTCAGAAAGCGGTAGAGGGTAGAAGTAGTGCTGCCGATGGGATATTTGAACCTCATCAATCTGGTTGAAGGTACGATTTTAGCACATGGTTTAATTCACGAATAAAACAGCAGCCCCAGCACTCACACTCCACAGAAAGGACAAAACCAACAGTGCAGTATTGTATGAGTGCTGAACTTTGCAGTCTCTCTTGAGAAACGGGCTAAATCTTAAACATTACAAAACTGGTCTCCAGGCACTCGTGTAAGCCTTCAGTTACAAGGTCTTCATTCAGTGAGGCTCAGACCTAAAAGCCAGGATTTGCCCAAAGCTCATTTCCCTCCTAAACGTTACAGACCAACCTCATACCAGCAGTAAATGGCTTTCTCAACTCTAGTGCTGCAGTTCACCTTCACCTGTAGACTAGTCACAACATTTCTTAATGGATGAAAAATACACTTCTTAAAAATTAAGAGTCAATAAAAGAATATTGGCGGTCATGATGGATGTATTCACAAAAGGAACCATCTTTATAGTGTGCAAAACTTAAAGCAGTATAGTTATTATATTATATATTATATTATATTATTATATTATGTATATGACAATAAAACCCATTTTAAAATGAACCGATGTATGTGGAGGAACTGTTTCATAAGATCTACCTCTATAATAAGGACTGTTTACACAGTAGTGTAATGTACTCAGTAAGAACAATAAGACACCAAACTGGATCAATGTGATCATAAGTAAAACATTCCAAAATCGTGTTTGTCACCTGGAGATAGTAGCACCCCAACTGGACTACTGTCAGATGGAGAATCGGTGAAGAATTCCAGATTTTGTCCAGAAAATTCAATGGGATGTAAGATGATCTCTTATTTAGATGGTGATGATACACACATACACATATATGGAAAAGCTGGTACGTAAGAAGCTCTTTCAAACATAATGTACAGAAGTGATTCTGGACTGTGCATTTTTAATGGGTAGACTTCTCTGAATGAATAATCAAAAGTCTGACAGTTGATAACGGCTCGTATAAATAACATGCTACAAATGTTGAAAATAAAGAAGTACAGAGAGACTGCAGATTTTAAAAGGTTTATTAAATATTAATGTCAGAATTCCTGTTCTAATTTATCATTGTTCAGAATATAAAGAATCAGCATATCTGGGGATATTAGCCTTGGTATTGTATCGGATTGAATGTATTATCAGTGGTATTGCCATCCCTCTGTGGAGTAAACAGCACGGTTCTAAAGAAACAAGTCAGAATTGTTTACAGTGGCGGTGAAGGGAACCAGCAGTCTGAGAGTTTAGTGTCTCTGAAATCTCTCTCACTGAAGGTTATCACACGAAAAGGGTTATGAATACACTGTCTGGTGTCTGACACTCCGAAGACCCATGTAGGTTTACTGCTGGCTTTATGAAGGAGTACTAATTTTGGTGGAGTGCCCCTTTAATGTTCCGCGTGTCGTCGGCAGGGGGCGCTGTGCACCGAACACGCGTGTTTTGGGTCTCTGGGCTTCGGTCACCCTCCGTCATATGGAGCCGGTCTGCGCCCAAACCGCGATGGCTATGGGGCTAACGTCGAAAAAACCCTCATCCAGAAACGTCGCCGTGGAGCGCAAGAACCTCATCACGGTGTGCAGGTCTGTGTCCTCATTAAACACCCAGCACGAGCTCGAGCGCGCGCCGGTGCCCTTTAATACATCACCGTTAGCCTCGACGGTTCGCTTGCGCTGCGGTTTGCTCTTCGGAGACGTTCAGTTGTCAAGGGATGTCCGGTTGACCGGCGGTCATTTTCGGTTTTCAACCGAGAGACGTGCCTGACCAGGTGTGGACAATGGCTACGTGGAAAAAGAGCCTCCTAGCCGGATAAGAAATGTCTCCGGTAAAGGCGAGTTTGACTGAAGTTAGCCTGAAATAAGCCTCGGCTGGTTTACCTGAGGGAATTAGCTTGTAAACAAACGACGAGCCAGAGAAGTTGGGTTCCTGTTCTCTTCTTCCCGTTCCACCTTAAATGGTGCAGTAGTTACGTTCTGGGGCATCCTGAAATTGGCAGCCTGTTCGAATTTTGCCGTTCCACCTTAAATGGTGCGCCAGAATGTAACTGCTGCACCGTTTAAGGTCGAACGGCAAGAGTCGAATAGGATGCCAACTTCAGCTGCAGCTCGTCGTGAGTTCACTAGGGCAGCGGCAGACCTTAAATATGGAGGCGGTGAATGAGTGTTATTTTTCTTGCTGTGTACGGAAACAGAAACGAATCAAGCTTCTGGTCGTAATAGTGGTCAGTAGAAGGAGTGCCTGGAGAGAGAGAGCGCAGTAGGAGTGATGCTGGCGGATGCACAGTGCAGCCTGAGCCTGCCTCAGCAACCATTGCGTCACTGCGTCCGTCTAGCGCCGCCCTGAGGCCCAACGCAGTGTAGGAGACTGCAGCCTGACTATACAGCACAGGGACTTGTAGGTAGGTAGGTGGCTGTTATAGAAAGCCCACCCCCCATCAGCATACTGTTCTTGTTCTTGCTTTTAATATGACTTCTAAAAATAGATCACAAATAAATCTATTTAAGTCACTTTCAAATGCTGAGCAGACTGATGAGGTTAGTGACATCCTTATCAGCCAATCACTCGTCTAGATTTTGTGTCCCAAGGTGTTTCATTGTGCTAACGAAACTGTACCGCATGGAGCAGGCATTGAAATTCTGATATATTGAAGGACTGAATTCAGGACTGAGGCTAGCTGTCAAACTAGGAAACAGCTAGTCTCAGCCACAGCCCCATCAGAGTCCTGAGGTCTTCAGTGCAGAGGTCTTTTAGCTGTTCTTCAGCAACCACCCCTAGGACAACCCACGTCTTTGCTCCACCTGTGCTCAATTGTGGCCTGTGGTTCACTGTGGGGGGGTGGTTCCTTCTGATTGGCTGTCCACACGTCCACACACATGCACTTCGGTGTAATTATTTTTTTCACTGCTCCTACATAGTTATGTTTTACATCAGTTTAGTTTGCTGCTGGCCACAGCATCCTTTCTTCAGAAAACATTTCACAGGGATAGTCATTTGTACACACAGGAGATTTGGGATACTGCCTTTCCTTGTGAAGAGGCTCAGCGCTAATTAAGTGCAAGTGGGCTTCACCCACAACACTTCCAGATGGGAAATCTTTGATTTATAGAAACCGCAGGTGCGTCTTCAGACCAGAAGGGGGAAAACACCGTTACAGAAGTAATTTGAGACCTGTAAATGTCACTGCATTGACTACAGATGTTTTGTGTAATCCCAGGATTCCTGGTGGGCCAAGCTGTGAAATAGTGAAGCGTTAATTAGGGAAAGTAGGAGCATGTAAAGAAAAGCTGTTTTCAACTGTGAAAGGGCAATTACTCTCATTAATTCTATTTAAAATCCACCAGCTTCTTAGAGCATTGAGACTTCAGTATACATAGAGCCCTTGAGCTAACAACCTGTCTTGCTGGGTATGTACCTGTATGCTTGTAAGACTTGGCTGCTGCACAGGCTGCTGTTGAATTTACCCAGCTGGTCTGGATACATCTAACATAAGTGGTGGGGAGTAATGATTGAATCAAGTGAAACCAGAACAGAGAGATCCATCACACAACAACTGATACACTGTGTATTTTACAGGAAAATTTGCCTGTAGGTTTGTAAAGTACAGGCATTGTGGGCATATATTGTAAAGGCCCACATTGGTGCGAGTGTAGCTAGGCTGGACCCTGTATGTCTACTGCATACGCTACCATCCCTAAGAGAACTGGGGTCTGACTGTCCGATGTCATGGAAGGTGCATGCATTCAGGGACATGGCTGTTCCATGAGAGAGAAAGAATTCTGACATCATTCACACTCACCATCTTTCTTCATTAAAAAGTCTCTCTAATGATCCATGGATGCCCTATTTTACTCATGAGAAGAGATTTTAAATATCATAGATGTTTGTCATAAAGGAATGTCATAGAGGAATCATTTTTGGTTCTCTGAGGAACCTTTTAGTGGATGGAAACTGATAGAATACTACAGTATACTTTGTGAAAGAACTGAAGTCCTGTGGACCCAAAACATTAGGTCTGGGTGTTGATCCCAGGAAGTTATCTGATACTAAGCATTTAGCGATAGAGAGTTGACTCCAAAGATTTGGACTTGGTTCTACACCATAAGATTCGAGTTTGCTCACTCCTGCATGCATGCTAGATATTCTGATGTGAATGTCTACACAGTCTGTCTGACAAATGCATCTTTCCAAGCACATTCATCAACAGATTGGCTGTATTTTATGATTGACCAATCAGACACTCAAAGAATTAAACTGTCAAAAAATGGGGTATACCCAAACTATACATGTGGTAAAAACAAAAACCTCACATGATGCTGCAGTGTCTGTCTCAAACGCTCAAGGTAAGATTTTGCTGCTTATTTTGAGTGGTAATAAAGGGTTATGATTTATTATATTGTGATACTAAATGTTGTTGCTAGCTATGACATCTCAACGAATGAATAACTCTTGATTTTGGAGTCAAATGTTTTCTTTAATCGACACAGCTTAGCTTATTTTCCCTTCACTTGAAACTGAAATCCAGGGTTTCTGGAATCACACTCCCCATTTCCTTTTACCATTACTAATTTTTTTTAGTCAACAGATTTTCTGTACTGGGAAAAACATTTTAATGGTTATCAGTGGTAACCAGCTGTATGCTACAGTAGCAGCCAATAGAGACAGGAAAAAATGCTGGTGTTGCTTAAAACGCTCTATTAAAAGGGCCTTTGGTTCTTACGCCTGGCCCTGAAGGCCCAGTGTTTTCAACACAGTTAGGTGATTTCCCTGCTCAAACACAGCTGATTTAATTTATCTGCTGATTGCCATGTTTGGTGGGTAAGTTTGAAAAGGGAAATTACCATGTAGCGCCCTCTAGGACTGGATTGGATTTATGTCTCCAATCCTTGTTATATGGCGTCATGCCAAAGATCTTTATTTACACTTCTAGTGCTACCAAAGTGTGCATGTGGTTCACACCTAAACCTTGTAATTCCTTGTGGATCATCTGTTTTGTTATTTCCACAAACATGAGCTTTATAAAAAGATAAAGAAGACAACAACAGCAGACAAGGTCAGCAAGTTTATTAAACATGCACCACAGTCAGAGCCATCATTTACAGTGATGGTGAAACACACAACATGCTAACACAGCAAGAAGGAAAAAGAATTTCAAAAATGGACTTTGGTAAGCACAAACAAAACTTCTGTTGACGAGAACAGTGGCCGTCTTTTTCTCCAGTACCCATGACCATGTCCAGACAGTTGATCTATAACATATATATAAGACAAACTACATAAGACAAAGACGTTCATGAATTAAACTGTTAAAATCTGAAGTTTCATTAGTGGTTGCTAGCTAAGACATCTCGAACAACAAGTGACCGTTATGTTCTAGGATAGGTATATGTATTAGCTCAATCAATGTTTACTGCATCACATTCTTGAGGAATCTAAGCTGTGTCTAACTTCCTGTGTTTCTGGGTCTAGTATGAGGTGGGTCTTTGTCTGAGTCGCCAAACTATGTTTCCCATTATATCGCACACTGCAGTGAGAGAAAATTGTGGCTTGCTTTGTTTGTAGATAATGGGAGGGTAAGCAAATGTTTTGCAGCGATGGGGAGAAGGTTCTCCTTTACTATGATGTCCAATGGTGACTTTCTAAGTTTTCTCAGTGCTGCATCTTTGTCTACAGCTGCTAATTCTAAGCAGCCAGATGCAGTGAAGTCACTCTCCAGTGGACCGTGTCAATGCAAAAAACAAGGTGTTTCATTTCCTGTAAGCCGTCCATTGAGGATCATGGCTCTTCTGCCAGCTGAGTTACATCCACAGTAGATTTAGATGACCCTTTATGATGTGTATGTATTGTAGAATGGTGGAAAAAAAAAGCATGGAGAACATTCCCACAACACAGTTGGTTCTCTCTGTAAGCCAGAATTGCCCCCACTCTTTTCTTTTTAAGACCTATTACAGATTAGTGCCAATGACCGAAAGCATTAGTTACAGTGCAGTTTTTCTTACTTCTCCTAAATCACACACACGTTTTTTCTCATAGACATAATGGAACACAGTCACATGATTTACATTTACCACAAAATAAAACAAAGGGTAGTTTCCCAGATTGGGATTAAGCCTAGTCCTGGATTTCACAGGGTTTTGAAAAGGATTTTCCATTGAAAGAAAAATGTACTCCATGATTAGATGTAATTCCTGTCCAGAAAACTAGCCCAAAGTGTGGGCGGGACTATATATGTAAGTTTATATTTTCAGGGAATTTCATTCACATCAGTGCTCATCAGCACATTTTAAATATTGTTGCACATCTGAAGCTAAAAGTAACTTCATTTCAAAGAAAATGTTCTGTTTGGGATCAGGTTTTGGCTTTCATTTCCCAATCTTATATGTAGCTGATCGACATGAGACATGTTTTTATATATATTACGGGATGTGCACTGATGTAAGATATAACATAAGTACAATAACCCAAGTGTAGCAGTACAGTCATCATCACAGGGAGATCCTAAGGGTCTTACTGTATCATAACTGCCCAAAAAAAACCCAAGTAATTTTATATTGCTTGAAAATTGATAAACAGACCAATTGAAACAATGTAAAATAGTTAAACTACAAAGGAAATAATGCTTTTGTCTTCTTCAGTTCTGTTGTAATTTTGGAAATACTTGTTTTTATTTTGGACAGTGATGGTATAATAAAAGGTCAATGGGGCACGATGACTTCCATTCCAGGTCAGTGTTGATGGGTCAGAGTTCCAGCAGTTCTGAAGAAAGTCTCAGAGTAAGTCTCTTGGGTTTAAGAGCTGAAGACAAATTTGGATGATGCGGCCTCAGTGAGAAAGTCAGTAGTAGTAGACCATATCATAAAATAAGCATCTTCCATTGGATTTTCATGATAATAGAATTGCCATTGAAACAGTTTGTTGGTGTGGAGACTTTAGGCAGAAGTGCAGGCTAGTATTTTGTACTGAAAGCTAATTGGTTTTGCAGATGCTGAGGGAAGTTGATGCCGGCAGCATGTTCAACCTAAGAAAAATAAAACGTGAGGATTAATATTCTATTTGTGAGCTGTTTTCAGTTCCCTACCAGGTTCCTACTTTTTTTCTCCCTTTTTTCCATTTAGCTTTTTGTACTGAAGGAAAACATGATGAAGATTAAGGGGGAGATAATAATGAGTGACAGTTTGAGTTAGTGAGGGAAATAGGAAAGGACTTTCCGGCTAGGATTGAATTGGGGGCTATGTGAACACAGTACGATTGATGTTTTCCATGTAGAGTCCTTCAATATAAGAAAAAACTTGTCCATACCGTTCTCTGTTTCACTGCTGCTTGCTTTCTGAAATGACCCAACTTAATCCCTAACTTAACCTTTCTTACTTGCCCAGCATCAACTTAACCCTTGACACAGCACTATTAGTCTACAGGGTTAAGGTATGCTCTAGACATTACATACCATGATCTGGGTTGAAGACTTCCATCAACAACAAATCCTCGGCATCTCTCATCAATAATCATTAACCCTCAGAATCACATACATCTGCCATTTACTCAACACGTACAATAGCCATTCAGCAACCTCATACATGACTCAGAAACTTGATACTCAATTTTGTGGGTTCTTGTGCCAGTCGAATAGCACAGTGCAGGCCTCTGAGGAGTATTGAGAGAATTCTCCATCCAGTCTTAGAGCATTTAATGTGACGTGTGGGTCCTGGTCCTGGGACTGTCTTGATTTGTAATGTTGGAATTGGAGCAAAGCTTTAAAATACTGATCCTAAGTCTGTTGCTGAGCTTCAAGAGCGGAGTCATCGTCTGAGAGGCGGGAAGGAGGGAGGAAAGAAAGAATTTTAGAAATATTGCCTGAAAATGGCAAAGATAGTGAAAAAGGTGATCAACATCAGGTGGGAATTAGAAAGATGGGGCATGAGAGGGGAAGAAGTAGCATGAAAGAAGCACTATACCAAGGGGGGTGAGGAAAACAGGGAAATGGAGATGCAGAGACAGCATGTCTAGACTAAGAATCAGCACCTCTGTGCTATTAGAGGCTAAACAACAATTTCATGAAATGCTGTGGGCTTCTGGGGCCGTAAAATAGGATGGACAGACTTGCCTTGAAGTGCATTAAAATCTCATAACCTGCCTTTCTGAGGGAGTGTTCCAGAGGGCCATAGAGTGGCTTTCCTTTGGCTTGTGGCCAAGGTGGGCGAGAGCAGAAGCACAAAAGCCATTTGTTAAGAGGCTGTACATTTGTTTTTCAGTGTCAAATCGTACCAAGGGCATCTTGCTGCCACATTCGTCAATTAGCATTTCAGGCGTGCCTTTTCTTCTTTCAGCTAACTTCTCTTCAGAAGGGCAGCGATTTAGCCTTGCACTTGCCCACTTAAGCTTGCAGCCATAAATTTTTACGCCTCCAGAACCCTCTGTTGTCAATGTGGAAGAACCCAGTGGATGCATATGTATACAGCAGCATTCCCCATTAGGCATTTGGATCGTTTCACTCTTTCAAAGCCTTTTATATTGTGTACTTTTCAGGGAACAAATAAATAGAAGAAAAACGTATATACTTAGAATGCCATGCTGTTGGCATGATTAACAAGCAGGTTGACAATTTTTTAAAATCACAACGTATTGCAGAAGTCACTTCATTCATAGGATTCAAGAGCAAGAACTTAAAAGATCAACCCAATTTGTATGTCAGTGATTCAGTCTTTGCTGTAGCATAAAATAATGAAAATGCACACAACCTGAACAAATAGCATCTGTTTTTTGCCAACCAGATGCTTAATTTTGACTGAAATATAACAACGCCCAAAGTAACACCACCTGTTACATTGGAAACTTGTTTAGCAAGACTCCTGGTTCACTAACCTGCATCCAAGACTTAATCCGGAGTAATTACTGCAACAGAAAAAAAAAACTTACAGTCAAATTCAATCCCAAAGTTTCTTGATGTCGGAAAATGAGTATATGAAACAAAACCTGGTGGGTTGATGCCCAAAACAATCCCCTCAGAATTCCACTGCGACGGTGCCGTAGTTTCAGCTTTCTTTGACGTTTTCAGTGTTTGACTTGCTGGAGAACCCCCCGACCTCCCAACCCTGGTACCCATCACCCTTCCTGCAGACCTTTGCAGAGATAAATCAGCTCCACTTCTTATTAAAGAGTCTTTCTCTTGGGCATGAGTGCCTTTCGGAAAGACGTGGTCTTGGTGCCCCTGCTGAAGGAGGCACCTCCCAGGGAGATCTTGGTCTTGCCACTGGTGATGGTGGAGGATCCTAGGGACGTTGTGCTCTTTCCACGCGAAATGGAGGAGTTGCCCATCATGATCTTGGTCTTTCCCCTCTTGATGGACGTGCTCCCCAGGTTTAGGGCCGTCCTGCCCTCCGTTATGCTGGTGTTACCCATGGTGGGGGAGAACCAACGTGAGGTGGAGGAGAAGCAGGGGATCTTCTCCAGCAGCCAGCGTGGAAGATGTTAGGCACGCTGGGGTTAAACCTTGTCTCTTCAGCCTTGGGAAGATTTTTTTCCCCCTCTTTCTTTTTCCTGATTTCACAGGCCGAGGATATGATGGCTCATGGCATTCCCTTGTAGCAGCGTTCCCCAACAGGCACAGACAGTGTCCGGCTGGGTGTGACAAGATCCACGCAACAAGTTCTGGGATGGGACCAGAATGCTAAGCGCAGTTCAGCGCAGCCCCCATACAGCAGCATAAAGCCCCTTGTTGAGCAGGACGACGTGGGCTCCACAGGGCCACATACCTCCCCTGTGCACCCTGAATGGACAGAGGCTGTCGTAGGAGGCCGCAGCCCTAACTGGGGGCCGGGGGGACAGTAGATGTCATTGTCCCATTGCTAATGTGAGGCCGTGGAATGCACTGAAGGACACATTGTTAAGGAGTACAATCGGTGGTGACATCACTAAGTTTCTTGGCATTGTCTCCCGGTGGAACTTCTGTCCAGTGATGTCTTGGTGGATACTGTACATGGGTAACTTCATACTACAAGTGTGATGATTTGCATATAGACTAGCTAAGGTTATACTAGCATTTTGTTTCACATGATTCGTTAGCACATACATTTGAGTGTGTATTTTGACATGCCAAGAACGTACATCTCAAAGCAGTCCTAATCAAAGAGAATTCTTAGTTTCACAAAGTGTCCCAACATTTTCTTTTTCTGTCTTTTTCGTTTTCTTTTTTTCACTTTGTACAAAGTGAGCTCCATATAGCTGATAACTTCAGTTACTGAGATGGTCACAGTAGGTTTTCCTATATAGAGAGATATGACCAAAAACTTGATTAGCTATTTTGAGGTACAATTTATTAACATTTGATCCCAGTTTAAATGATCGTAACATTAGTTTATTACATTAAGATGTGTCTAGATCAAGCACCAAATATGTGTTATACTGTACAAATTTTAGTGGTTCCACCTACTACTTGTGTTGGTCATGTCATGTAAAGGATGACGAGACTGCCTCTGGAAAACAGCGCCTTGTATAATTGGTTCTCCTCAGACACATGCCTCTTGGGTGTGTATACATTACACCACATCAGCTGTTCCAGACAGCAATCCTGCCAGAACACTGACAGACAAGCTCTTGCTTCAAACCTGCTATATGACATTATAATCATCATCATCCCATTACTATCACACAAATGAATAAATTTCCTTTAAAGGAGCTTGGACTTATCTGTCAAATTCCAACTCAGGAAGGAAAATTTCATACCAGATTCCAAGCTGATTTTAGGCTCAATAAATGTTGACCCTAGAAAATCATCTAAGCAGACATGCAAAACACTCCCATCCCACAAAACAACTAACCTGCATAAGCATTCTTTATTCCTTTATTCCCACAAAGTCTGTCCTTTGTGTATGTGTTCATATTTGCGTGTTTCAGTCAGAGATGAAAATCCCAGTAGAGGTTCCATTGAGTTTCTTTGCCTCTTTTGAGTAGCGTTTTTATTACAGTTATTGACTTCTTTCCTTGACTTAAGGTGGCCTTGCTTAAGGAGCTAGTGGTCTCTCCATGTGTAACTGTGGTTGTACCCACCGCAAACGCAGTTTCTCCCCTCTTCAGCTTGGTCTTGCTTCTCGAGACGGCGGTCCTTCCCCATGAGATGGCGTTCTTGCTTCTTAGCAGTTTGGTTTTCCCTTTTATGAAGGAGGTCTTTCTCATCAAAATGGATGCCTTGCTTCCTGAGTGCTTCTCTGCTGTTTCTTGCTGAGTTTCTGTTGCCTCGTTGTCCCCGGTTCCCTCTCTTACTTTTGGTTTCTTCTTGCTCCTCATGCCGACGCTTGCGAAGCCTTTTTCCATCTAAGTAGTTCGGCGCTTGGGCATTAGGGCCTTGCGAAAGGAGGTGGTGGTTTTGCCCCGGCTGAAGCTGGCTCTGCCGAAAGAGATGGTGGTCTTGCCTCGGGTGATAGTGGAATCCCCCATGGAGGTGGTAGTGATGCCACGGGTGATAGAAGACTTGCCCATAGTGATGGAGGTCTTGCCCCGGGCTATAGAGGAGCCACCGAGGGATAAGGCAGTCTTCCCTTCAGTGATGCTGGTGTTCCCCATGAAGGCATGAAGGGTATCGACTGCTGCCAATTGCCTATTTCATCTGTGTTTTGTGAGTGTGGGCTAGAGCTGTTTCTGCATGCCAGAGTCCTGCAGGTTGGCTTGTGTAGGAAAGCCTTGCAAGGTTGGGGGAGATCCACAGCGGCAAAACTGTACCAGTTCTGAGAGCAGCCCTAAATAGATCAGGCGACTGCTCGTAGAGTGAGTGGGTGGAGTGAACGAGTGTGTGGGTGGCTTGTGTTTAGGGTATTCTGTCATTTTCTATGAAGCTGATCTTTAAAAAAAAAAAAGAAAAAGAAAAAAAAGCAGACCCAGAGGTTGGATTGGAACCCAGGCAAATAGACAAAGGTCGTAACGTCGGCAGTGGCGTTGCCCTACAAGGACTCCGATTGTGATTGTTGCTGTGGTAATGGGGCAAGACATCTGAAGAGGCGCATTGTGAAGCACACAGGACAATTGGGGTGACCTCAGTGGCCTGCCGTGGCACCACTCCCAAAAGCTGCCTGCCTTTCAGAATGGAGAGCTGAGGCGTGCGTGCCTGCGTGTGTGTGGTGTGCCTGTGTGTGTGGTGTGCCTGTGTGTGTGTGTGCCTGTGTGTGTGTGTGCCTGTGTGTGTGTGTGCTTGTGTCTCTGTGTGTGTGTGTGTGCCTGTGTGCGCGCGTGTGTGTGCTTGTGCCTGCGGGTGTGTGTGTGTGTGTGTGTGTGTGTGTGTATGTGTGTGTGCCTGTGTGCACGCGCGTGTGTGTGCTTGTGCCTGTGTGTGTGTGTGTTTTGGTGTGCCTGTGTGTGTGTGGTGTGCCTGTGTGTGTGTGCCTGTGGGGGTGTGTGTGTGTGTGGTGTGCCTTTGTGTGCCTGTGTGTGTGGTGTGCCTGTGTGCGCACGTGTGTGTGCTTGTGCCTGTGTGTGTGTGTGTGTGCCTGTGTGTGTGAGAGAGAGAGACGGATCAATCTGGCACTGTGTTTCTCTGTGTATTTATGTAATATTTTATATGTCTATTTCAGGTTTTCAGTGAAGACCTTACTGGAGAAGTACACTGCTGAACCCATCGATGATTCATCAGAAGAGTTTGTTAACTTTGCTGCTATTTTGGAGCACATTCTCAGTCATCGCTTTAAAGGTAAAACCATAGACACCCTCACATTCAAATACTTAAAAATCAACTTTTTAAATTTTATTTATAAAAACAAAAAGCACAAAAAAACCTACACAGAATAAACAATCAGCCAAGCTATTATTTCGATTTATTTTATGCTGCAGTTTTGACAAATGTCAGGTAAGTGCACTTGCGGCGTATTTAAATTAATCAAAATGTTGTAGCCTGATTTGGTATGACCTGATGTGCCTAAACAGCCATCTGCCTCTTACTTATGATGTAGCGCTTTGCTTGGTTCATGTTATTTAAATATGTGATTTATTGCATTTTAATGACTATTAATAAGCAAATTGTTATCTTCTAAGACAAAACTTTTTCATCTCCATTGCTTGTGTTGTTTAAGTGCCTGATATGGTAAACTTTTGACAAATGGAGCCACAGAAATGAACAAAATGACTTGAGAATATGATTCCACTTACTGTTTTTTGTTTGTTTCTTTCTCCTGTATCCATAAAGTGTTTTATTATTTAAAAAAAATGAGCCAGTGTGTCTGTAAAAGAAATCTGAATCAGCCTTAATAAAAATCATGATGGGTGCATCCCTATCAAATACAGTTGGGAGCTTTTTGTGAGGATGGACAGACAGACTGTGACGCGCGCTGAGCTAAAAGCAAAGCTAGGTTTATTAAACAGGCTCGTAGGACAACACAGCATCAACAAGGCACACGCGGACATAACCAAGAGGGCAAGGACTGAGTCAGAGTAATGAGACAGGCAGAAGTCAGAACCAGGCAAAACAATCAGACCAGCAACAGCATTCAAAGGGGAAAGACAAAGAGTAAACCAGAAAGTCAAAAGGGAGTCAAACCAGGTAAGCAAACGAGAATAACAACAGGGAGAAACGCTCAGTACGCACGACGAGGCAATACTTCGCAATGGGTCAGTGGGAGAGAGGAGTATTTGTACTAGAGGTTAATCAGCTGCAGGTGAAATCAATATTCTGGAGACTTAGACCTGAGAGACGGAGCGGGACTGGGAGATGGTGGACATGTGACTGTGATGTCTTCGAGTGGTGGATTATGGGAAAGGGAGTCCAGGAGATTGGGGATGAGAGGAGAGCCAGCAGGCGTGACACTGTTATGTGTGTGAAAGTTACCATGGACTCGATTTTAATTTGTGTTTTATGGTGTCGTGTCAGGTCCTGGAGGCTGGTTCAGTTCAGATGGGCAAAGAAGTTTCTGGGACTATGTGCGTCTGGCCTGCAGTAAAGTTCATAACAACTGCATCAGCAGCATTGAGAACATTGAAAACATCAGCACCTCCCGAGCCAAGGCAAGAGTCGCTGCTTCTTCATATGTCTGCAGTAAACACTTTCTCTTCCTCCTGACGATAATTAGCTCTCTCTCTTTTGTCCTCCTACTCTGCGCCTTGAATGACAAGTAATTCTGTCACCAAATGTGGAAATATGTCTTTATGTTCTGTTTGAGTTGGGTTATAGTGCTGGCTGCATTTCTGAGCACTTCAGTTTTTTCTACCCTACTTTCTAGTTTGCTTTTACCTTTTGGCTATATGCCACCTTTCATTGATATCTGATGTACTCTCCTCCCACCTATTTTAGGGCAGGGCATGGATCCGCATGGCTCTCATGGAGAAGCGTCTGTCTGAATACATTGCTACAGCCTTAAGAGATACTCGGACCACCAGGTTAAAAGAGCTTTGCATTATTTATATCTCCTCAGACCTACATAAAAGTAACTGTACCACAAAGAACGCTGTATGCGTGTTATGCAACACTTTACACAGTGTAAATGTACATAGCAGATTCTAAATACAGTGCAGAAAAACTATATTTGTTTAAGATTATTTGTAAAACAAATATCAAGACATTTCAATGTTCTTGGAACATATTGTTTTTTGATGATGGTGCCATTATGCTTAGAGAGGAAGCTACAGTCGTTGTATGCTGTGTGGCTTCAGGAGGACTTTTTAAGAATGCATGTAGAATGACATTACGACATAGAGAGCTGCATTACCTCTCTACACTCTACTGAAAGATTACAGCATGTGTTTACTACTGCAGTGATTCACACTTTAGACTTGTAGGTAAAAATGTCATGATGAAACACTGAAGGTCACCCACAGAGTGAGTTCTAATTATCTGCATTCTCTCTCTCTCCTCTCTACACTCTCTCTTCTCTCTCTCCCTCCCAGCATCCGTCCCTACCCTACTCCCTCTGATTCACCCTCCCTCTCTCCCCCCCCTGATTTAAAACCCCTCCCTGATCTCTCTCTAAACACTGAAGGTGTGACCCACAGAGTGAGTTCTAATTATCTTGTTCTCTCTCTCCCTCTCTCTCTCTCTCTCTCTCTCTCTCTCTCTCTCTCTCTCACTCTCAGTTTCTGCTTAAAGGGAGAGGTATTAGATGGAAAGACACCTGCTGTGATTGATTACACACCATACCTGAAATTCACCCAGAGGTGATGGATTATTTCTTCTTTATGATACCATAATATATATGCATATATTTACATATATTTTCAACTATATTTTTTCTATTATAAACTACTCCAACCCTTAGGGACCCTTGCTGTGGTTTTGCTAGTCTCACAGGACCAGATGTGATTTCAATGGATAAATGGATGTCTAAAGCCAACATGTGAAAAGCCCAGTTCCAAATGTTATACTTGCTCTCCAGCAGTTCAGTTCATTTGCCAGTACACATGACTGCACGACTGTAGGGTATCCCCTTTCTTATTTTTAATCTAAAGGTGTGCTCAGAAGTGCCCCCTCTGGGGGCCTTACTGCAGCTCGCAGGACTGCATCAGTGCACACTCTTCAGCACCCCAGTGCACGAATTCCATGAGAGAAAGACAAAGACGAATCAGAGTGGATAGCCGTCTGACCAACCAGATGAATATTTTCTGCACTGCATGCATAAAACCAGTGTTAACTATAGATCAGAAATTAAACACAAACAGTACTCTGTCAACACGCACAGAGCTCACACACTGCAGAAGTTTCACCAAATATGGTGAGAAGACCTCACCAAAGTGTGGACTGCAGGTTTTCAGGTATCATGTGGAACTGCGCTAAATCTACATTCAACCAAACATTTTCCATAGCTGTCTCCAGATGCTCACCAGACAAGATCTGACTACATTAGCCGATGATTTTGCAGGTTTACACATGTGGATATGCTAACTGTTGCTGGCCAAGTTGATCATTAGCTCAGTGGCTAAAAAAATCGGATGCCAACAAAAGAATCTGTTTGATTTGTAAATATTCGAAAAGACAAACTAAGATATTGAATATATGCTGTGTTACATGACAGTGTATTGTGCAGTGCTATGTGTTTGTGAAAATCTAGGATATACGCGACAACATAGGCTTATAATATCAGCAGAATCTGCTCATATAGCTATTTGAAACTTGCTATTTGTTTTTATTTAGCCTCCATTATAAACCACATTGTACAACAAATTAGAAGTAGAAAATTGAAGCTAAAAACACAAAGCTTGTTACGAACCACATATATTTGAGTTACAACAGTCAGAAACCACCCATGTGCTGTGTACATGAACACAGTCATAGCTAGAAAAGATTAGTGAATGGATGTGCACTTTTCCATCCAATTCATTCCTAACGGGAAAAGAGCAGAGACACCATTCCTGATCAGATCAAACATTCCAGAGCTGGAACGAGGTAGATCTCTCAAAAACTGTGGGACTTCTTAGAGGACAAAAAAACTCAAAAAGGAAGAGAAGAAGAATGTAAATTGAATAACAATAGTGTTGTGCATTGTGCAATTTCTAATTAACTGGCAGTCTGGCGTGTCAACTGCACTCAAGCCAGTAAAGGTGTATACACTAGCCTTCTTGGCCTATAAAAGACCTCATCACGATCACAAAATTGGTCAGACAAATTGCACAGTAGACATTTTGCCCAAATTGTTCAGGCCTAGTGCTTAATCTTTAGCTCTTACTACCTTAGTGACGCTGTTGGTCTCTGTAGCTATGACTACCTGAGTGACGAAGAGGACCGGCGCAGTGTGGACAGCAGTGCTAGCGAGGACAGTGTAGCTGAGCATCCCTACATTCCCCTGGTCACTGACGAGGAGAGCTGGAGCACCAAATGCCGCAAGATGGAGCAGAGGTTCAAGATTGTCTATGCCCAGAAGGTGAATGTACACAAGCGCCTGTACATTTATGTACTTTATGTACTGTAAAAGTTCAAACCTAATATCAGTCCTGTTTTCTAATGGCATCATTCAGTGTTGTATATTTGTTCTTGCACAGTCATTAATGTTATATATGTTTAATTTTTGTTTATAATCAGGGTTATCTGGAGGAGTTAGTTCGGTTGCGAGAGTCACAGCTGAAGAATGTTGAGACGGAGAATAAGAGACTAAATGCTAAACTGGAGGATCTGCAGGTCCAGAGCCAACAGGAGAAGAAAGAGCTAGAGGCCATTATACTGGAACTGCAGGCACAACTGTACGTAAATACTCAGAACATCTGCTAGTGTAAATACTAGGGATATGCCTTAGGATTTGGTCATGATTAGAATCTGCAGAGTTTTGTTCATTAGATCAGCCAATTTAAGATTTTTTTCTATTTTTATGTTTGTGGTAGTTTGATAATGTGAGGCAAATGAAGCAGTTGGCTCTCACTAGCATTTGTTTAATTCATATCATATAGATATGCTTGGTTCATAATTCATATCGTATAGATAAGCTTGGTTTTATCTCTTAAAGAGCAAATTATGTTATTTATATTATTTATATGCAGCATTGGCTTGTATGAGTATGTTTTAGACAAAAGAAAGTGTGTTTTGGATTAAAAGAAAAATGGAAACTAAAATAGATCTGAGTACTTACATGTGATAGGGACATACAGCTCTGGAATAATTTAAGAGACAACCTCAAAATGATCAGTTTCTCTAGTTTTACAGTTTATGGTTTGTGTTTGACCAAAATGAGCAGTTGTGTTTTATTTTATACACTACTGGAAACATGTCTCCCAAATTCCAGATAAAATATTGCATTTAAATCTGTTTATTTAGAAAATCACTAATGATGCATCCAGAAGCCTGTTTTTTGAACCATGCTTGCTGTGCATTTGACCCCACTCACCGCTCGCCAGTCTTTCTGTAGGTCACTTGAGGTCATCTTACGGTGTCTATGTGACATTCGAATGAGGTAGCGGTCATCACCGTCAGTAGAGCGTGTTTTTTGCAGTCTGCCCGTCTGTAGTTTGCTGTTTGACCTTGTTCCTATGAACCAGATGCTCACTGTATCTGCCAGTAAAGCTATAAGCGAACCTTCTGTTCCTCACTAAGAACCTGCTGTACATGTGGAGATGCTGATTTAAGCAGAAACTAGAGTGGCTTCTTATTTATTTCTAGAGCTGTATATGCTGTGTCACACACACTCATGCAGTGCATACACAGGCAGACAAAAGCACTGTCACTCACTGGGGGATGGAATCTTATGCATACCATTTTCTAGCCCTTCATTTGTGTGATTTCTCTCTCTCCTTCCCTCCCAATTTTTTAATGTTCCATTGGCATCACAGGACTGGTATCATACCATGTGAAGCATCCCATTTGCCAAAAGACCATTCAGTCAAACAATGGCCATCAACAAGGGCAGCCAACAACCAAGGGGACGTAAAGCTGTTTCGCCGGTACGTGTGCATAAACAAGCTGTCTGCACAAAAAATGAGTTGCATGCATCTTTTCTTTTCTAACACTTACTAACAGTTACATGCTATAACCATCTGGGGTGTGAAAAGATTTTATTTATTTTTTTCTTAAATTTGCACATAACCTGCACATAACTTGACACCCATACGTTTCATGTAAAAATGCTCTGTTACCTTTGTTGCTACTTTCCAAAACCTCAACCTTTTTGAGTTTGTGATCTTTGGGGGTCAGTTCTTAGTGATTTTTCTTAATCTGGATGCACATTTCAGTCGGATTTTGTGGTTCAACATTTTACCTGCTAGTTTAAACCAAAATTTGGAGTTGACATTTAGTGATTTTGTTGATCAGTCAAACTGTCCTAGTGTTTTATCATGTCTGGTAACACAATTAGAGACGGACACCCTGCAGTTGTCATCCTGGAAGGTGTGAATGTCATTGTGTAGAACTACAAATCTTTACCGGACAGGATTGGCGGTGTCATTAAAGCATTTGCATTGGCTTCACCAAAAAATGATTCATGCAGCTCATTGTTTTGTTCCCTAAAGGACACTGCATTGGTACGAAAGCGTATTTCATGTTTTTTGTGTGTGTGCATTTGTTTAGGAGAAGTTTCCATAGTTTGACCTTCTCCAGCGAGGCTAGTCTGAACTCAAAAGATTCTCTTAAGACAGACGAGAAGCAAAATGGAGAGTCTGCCTGGTGCTCAGCAGGTAATTACACACACTTACATATTTATATTACATATTTATATGCTTGTGGAACACAGAGACCCGGTTTGTGTACATAAGCTAGCTGCTGTCTTAGTGGCTGAAATCTGAGTGGGTGATGAACCGCAGGTCTGCCAGTTCCACTGTGGGTGAGGAATTACGGCTAGCATGTGATCAAGCTTGTTTTGTTTTGTTTCTTTCTCTCCCCAGCTAAGGACACCACTCCATCTATGCTTGGCCTATGTGGGTCTCTGGCCTCTTCCCCCAGCTGCAAGTCTTTGGCTAGCCTCAAATCCAGCGAGTATTTGGTCAATATCAGCACGGAGCCCAGCCCTGCACTGTCCCCCAGTTAGGAGGTTCAACGTTCAGCCTAACTAGTGGAAAGGTGGAACGCTCCTACTTCTCCAACTCTCTTCATCCTCTTTCAGATTAATTTATCACATCTCATCATTAGGAAAGAGCCTATCTGCTCTGGTCAGGGAAGCCTTTCTCAGCCTGTGTTGAGAAAGTGTTGGATTTAGCGTGAACGGTGGTATTATCCCCCTCCATCTCTAGTGAATTTGTAGTAATTTCCATATTCTATACCCTTTCATTCTCCACCATTCAGAATGATGATGTGTATCATGTGATGATGTGACGGGAGAGGAGTGGCAAGAATGAATTTGTGCTTGTTTGTCTGCATGAGAATTGACCTCCATTCAGAATGACTGTAAATGTCTTCACTGACCTGATGTGCTTGTGCCACCTACAGTTATGCCTGGCGTTGTGTGTAAGAGTGTGGGCAGCAGCAAATGTAAACCTCGACCTTCTGTAGCTCTGTTATGTCTGCAAAGCTTTGATTGGCTTGAAGAGTTGTGCTGCGTCATTTATACATATTATATATTTTGTTATGTAGTGGCAGTGCTTTTGTCTTTTTGGGCAATAAAACAGTCCTTCTTTTGGTTATCTCAGTTAATATTTGATTGTTTGCAGATTCTTTTCGTCACATGGTTGCTCTTAAATGACCTGACCAATGTATAGTCTCCAACATCTGGTTCATCTGTGACATGCATTAATTGCTTAAGGTTAAGGATAATCTTGTAAATATGACCTGCCAAGTACACTATACATTAACACCCGATGTATTTTGCATGCTAGGGTTCAGTGTTTTTTGGATGGTCAAACTGTCCAGCCATGTCTTTCTACCAGTCAGTTCTGGTAGAAGACTGGCATCATGTGATCAGTTTCTTTGCAGGCTGTTGCAGGTGCAGGTGTCTAAAATATGTGAAACTTCTAAATGAATGATCCCAGCGATGAACACAAGATCATCAACACCACAGTTCCAGGCTTCACTATTTCCACCTTTGAGATTAAGAGTGCTCTTGGCTTACTCTGGTTGGAATTCTTCTCCTGGCTTTGTCCACACAGAGTCTGCCCTCGGTTTGATGTTGAGACTGCAGTGTTCGTGAAGTGTTTAAAGTGTGTCCACTCACTGTTCAGTCTATTAGGCACTCCTACCTCGCTGATGCACCTTGTGGATGTAAAGTTAGGAGCCCTATAGGAAGTTTCGTTATTATCCTTTTGTTATTACAGCACATCATAAAATACGGTTAACACGAGGAACAAACAGGTGTTAAATCTGATCCCCTCCCCAGCCCACCACTCCACCACTCCTTAAAAAATAGTTTAATGCCAAATTGCAACCATTCTTAGCCAACTTAACGGTTTTATCTTTTCCTGTTAGAGACGGAGTCTTATTGCCTTGAGGGAGGTGACCTCTGGTGGACTGTACTTGTTACTGACATCAAGTGTTTTGCAAGCTAGATCTGAGGTGTTTAGACTTGTGATGAGAGCATTTTACGTTTGTGCAGATTTAGAAAGTATCAGTACATTTATAACGAGGGTGACTGAATCTCAAAACTGCACACATTTAATTGCCACTAAAATGTACTGTAGTGGTTTATGATAACAGAAATATATACCAATATACAGTGTATATTCTCCTTACATTAACTTACGTGTGGAACATAACACAAAGGTTGGAGCACACACATTGCATCTAAACTCACTGTCCATTTTATCAGGTCATTATTAGGAGTGCCTAATAGACTAAACAGTGAGTGGACACAGTGTTTAAACACTTCATGAACCCTGCAGTCTCTGATCCACTCGCACCAGCACAACACATCATTTCAATGTCAAGACCATGTCAGTGTCAGTGCAGTAGCACTGTCTCTATTTGCTATGTGGAATTGAATACCTGAGCAAATAAATACTTTTGATAGGCAGAGCTTTACAGGGAGAAGTACTAGAAGAAAGGCACCAATAACTTTATATTCACATATTTATTTTTATTTTATATACATGAAATATGTAACAACAAATATGCATGCGTTCATGAGATCCTGCTGGTGTGGGTTCACTCTCTGATAGGCCTGTTCAGACTGCCAGCCCAAATGATTTTTGACAAATCAAGGTTGTATCCACATTCATGTTTGATAACCTGGACAATTGAGATCCAAACCTCAATTCTGCGGTGGTTTAAAATGAGATTCCAGTTGAATGTTTATAGAGGCCCTGGCTGCTCAAACTGAATTTCATATGCCTTTTGTGTAACTCACGACTCAGCAAACAACACCTATGTCTAATCTAGAAGTAACAGTGAAATAATCTGATTTGAGAAACGAGCCCAGTTTGCCTGAAGTCTGAACACAGCCATAGGGACGCACACAAAATGTTGTCTTACCTTCCTCTTGTGGAGAGTAAATATAAATGCTAAATGGGGCTTCATAATGACCTGCATATAGCTAGTTTAAATTCATCCTGACTTATCAAGACCAAACATACTTTCCTTGAACTGACTTATCATAGAATCCCTACGCTGCAGTGCTTGAAATGGCCCACCACCCAAATAACATCCGCTCAGTGGAAAGGAGTCCGTACTACTGAAGATCAGGGTAAGGAGGCTAACAGGTCATGCAGATAAACAGAAGGGCTCCAATCTGGGACTGCAGGACTGGAGTGTAGACAGGTCAGTGAGTGTAAGCAGCCTCTGTGGTTAAGTGCTTTTATTTGCCTCCATGTACCAAACACTGGCATAAAATGGCCTTTCTATTTAAATTCTGCTTCTATTTTTCTTTTGCAAACACTCCACTTTGGCAGACACGGGCAGGAACGTAGACTAATCTGGGAATTGCTGGAATTTTAATAAGGATCTCGCCTGACTTCATGAACCACAATCATATTTTAAACTCCAAACATGAGGAGTTAGCTAGCAATGTGGGCGGGAACAGGTCCAGTCCGACCGCCCACTTCAGACACGATCGATACCTGCAGCCACCAATGGTATTGAAGTAGTATTTTGCCGCAGCCAATCAGATTAAGGACATGTGCTTGGACACGCCCTCTCCCGCGTGAGTCTGTAGGCTGGCTGTTGTCAGATAGTGAAGAAGCTGGCAGGCAACCAACAATGTAGTCGAGCTCCACAAACTTTAACATATTCAGGTCAGGCTGCGGGTAACTTCCACTAAACGGTCGGTGCCTTCATGTTTTGGGTTTGGTACAGAGAGCTCGTCCACGAAACACAGAAACAGGGGTGTTTTCATTTTGAAAATAGAAAGTTTATTTAAGGAGTTTGGGAGAAACATCCACAAAAGAAACTAGCTGGCTGCTAGCGGGTGAGCTAAGGTAGCGTTACCATCACAAACACCTCTTTGTATGGAGTTACCAAGAGAGCTTCGCTAGCTGAAGCAGCTCCTCAGACACGTTAGCAGAGGACTTTTTTGGAGGTTCTTAAAACTTTGTGAAAGCCCAAGCCGAGAGCCTTCTGCCAGCTCGTGTACTCCGGGATGTCGTGCTGGAGTGGAAAGGCCCGGGGGGGCAGTCAGGGTCTCCAGCCCCTCAGAGCTACTGTTCCCTTCCAGCTCCACAATAAAACCCCACCACGCTGCTGCAGAGATGCACTTACAGGTATGGAGAGAAAGAGAGAGAGCTTAAAAGCTCTAAAAGCCTGTCTGTTTACATGTGTATACGTGCTTTTTGTCTGCAGTCTCTGTGCTCTTCTCTTTTTGTAATCTAATTTATCTTATTCCAGAGTTTCTGTTCTATTCTGCACTGTTGTCCTCTGTAGAAACAGTATTTGTAGTGCTCAGCTACTCCAGTAACTAAAGTTCATAGTACTCTATGCAGCACCCACATTGTGAGAGGGGGAGGAAGAAAGAAAGACATGCTCATGTACTACTAGGGATCTCCAGAAAGCATCCCCAGAAAGCAATATAGTGTCTGGGAATACCAAAACCTTCAGTCTAAATATATATTTGTGTATATGGTTTATTCTTACAGCTGAGTTCATAAGACATGTTGTTGACACAGCACATGAAGAGGCGTTCAAGACCAATATATGCATGCATCGCTGCAAAATTGCGAATAATAAGTCCCTCTTCCCACCATGCCACCACATTCAGATGTATTACTATGCATATTTTGGCTTTGCATGCAACAGGACTATCTGGTTTTTTGTATCGGAGCTAGAGCTCCTCAGCCGCGGTGTTGAGAAGTTGGGGCTATTTGGGGGTTGGGTGCTATTATGGAGCTCTGAGGCCTGAGAACTGCTCGTTATAAATGCAAGCAGGAATGTCGGCACATTGTTCTTTTCTTATACCATTCCTGCATGTCCACCCTCACGAAAGATTCCGTTTTGCTTCGGTCAGGACTTCCAACAGCATTAAACATACATTCTTCAAAAAAAGTATTTTAGGGTCATTATATGAGCCATGAGTTCCTTCTGCATAAGCAGGAGTCTCAAAATTAATGCAGCTGACCTGTTAAATTCTCCAAATAGAAATAAATAGAAATAAAAGGGGCTACTTTTCATTTTAGACCTACTATAGAACATGTGGCTGGGACAGTTACAGCCTTCTGGCTTATTAGAAAGTGTTAAGATTGCACAAAAAGCATCGTGTTTATTGATGAAGCTTCAGCAGATTTATTGGTCCATCAAATTTTCCGTCAGGTGAGAGGCCGTGTACATTAGCACGTCTGACTGTTGTGTATCTGCTCCGGTCATACCCGAGCTGTGTAACTCAAGTCCATGTGCCAACGCGTGTTTATTTTAGTAGCCAGCTCACTGTGCTCATGGGGAACAGAGCTGAAGGGAGGGGGGATGGGGATAAGTTGAGCCATGCAGAACAGTACACGGGGGGTTTTGCAGTGTTTTGCAACCTACACGCTTGAGGTTTAACATCTGCTGGTGACAATTGAGCTCTTACCATGTCTTCAGCAGTACAATGAATACAGGCACGATGTAACCGCAAGGGCAGGTTAGAAAACTGCTGTTGTGGAGCCTAAATATCAGATTGGTTGTCATGAGCTGGGTTATTACATGTCATAACACCCAGCCTAAATAACACCTGTGTGAAATATTGGAGCCACTGTGTGGCTCAAAATGATGTCAAAAAATGTGGTTTGTGTTTTTAACGTGTAACAGTCAGAGTCTGTGGCACGAAGACGTTAAAAAAGTTATTCAAGGCTGTTTAATAAGCTTTTACAGTCACAGTACACTGGTAACCAGACTGTGTTTTGTATCTGAGAGTTAGGACACTGATCTAGGATCATATGACCTTCTTTCTTACTATGAACATCCAAACAGGGCCATGTCCTGGATCAGCACTCTTATTTGGAGAAGTAAGGATACACAGATATGAGAATTGTGGGCTGATATCCCATAGTTTTCTTGAACGTAACTGTAGAAGCCGATACATAAATATTTATAAAATGTTGAAATTTAGACACAAATACAGGAATACACTGCAAATATATAAATGTATAGATTAAACATTGTGCTCTTTATTTATTTCATCCCTCTTATCCATATTAACATGAAGACTCTCTTCCTCTAGTTGAGTGCAGGACAAAGGCTCGTCCTCCAAAGCCAACTCTGCGACGGACTCTTTCGCTGGACACGCTGGTGGGACCGTACCTACAGGGCCACTGGCCCAAACAGCCAGAGAGTCCGAACTTGACCTGTGTTAATGACAAAGCCACGCAGGTAACCCACCCACTCATTCAGGCTCTTACTCAAACGGAAAACCACACTGACCAGACATTCTGTTCCTTTTCTACACATGGCAAGGGTGTTTAGGCACAGTGTTGACCTCATCTTGAATTTAGATTAACAGATCAGACGGAGATTATGTAATTTTTGTTGGGGAAATGTTGAATAATTGATCACGCTAGTGAAATGTAAGGCAGAATAAAAGCGTTGATAACTCCGTCCCCTGGAGACGCTGTATCAAATCTCACCATGTGCTGCTTTAAATGGAATATCCAAGGCATCGTAAGAGGACAGTCTGTTTGATTTATGAAGCACAGAGACTGGTTATAAACCAGAGCAGCCCAGGGTTGAATGTGGAGGGATTTTTGTGGAAACTCAGCTCGGAGGAGCAGCCATGTTGTTCTTTCTAAATGGGTTCCACATGGGCTTGGTGGGCAACACAGAAATGACTGGTGGATTTCTTGTTTTGTGAAGCTGACAGAAAGGTCTAAGAAATCCCCCCCTACTGGGATGTCCCTTGCAGTACTCGCTGGTATAAGTAATGATTTATGTATTTTGGGTTTTTTTGTGGTTAAAATTAGACATGAGCCATACAATGATAACAGTAATAGATGACAATAAACCAAATCAACATTTGTACAGCATTGATATGCTTCTTCCAATATCAGCAGTGGTGTGCACTCTGACTAATTGTGATATTCTGTATTCATACGAGTTTACAAATGCATAAACGGGAAATAAACAGACCAAAATTAGCACTGGGCTGTAGCCTTTACTTTCTAGATGATAGGACTGGAGGTTTAAACATGTTAAATTCAAAAATGGCAGAGAGAAATTGGTAGGTTTTGCAAACATGTCGTTACTCGTTAGACAGCAAGGGAGAAGAATGTAGTCTAGTGTGACATTTAGAGGAGAAGGCACGCTAGCTATTCTCAGAGTTAAAATTACGGAGAGTAAAAATGGCATTTAAGGGAAAAATATCTCAAATAAGCAGAAATTGGGCCACAAAGCAGTCTGAAAACATGGACTCTGTTTTCTCAAACTGTATAAGAACTAGCACAACCAGATATGCCTTTTTTCTCAAGGTTGAAAATATTACTCTGATTTAGAAGTGAAAGGTTATCACACCCCAATGAACAATACAGAGCTTCACTGTTCTCACTCCACCCTACTGCTACACCATCCTCACTCCACGCCACCAATCCACCATCCTCACTCTGCTCTATGCTACACTACACTTACTTCACTCCACCATCCTCACTCCACACTACCTCTACATTTTCCTTACTCTACTCCACCATCCTGACTCCACGCCACCACTCCACCATCCTCACTCCACGCCACCACTTTACAGTCCTCACTCCACACGACGGTTACACCTTCCTCGCTGCACGCCACCACTCCACCATCTTCACTCTGCACTACGCTACACTATCCTTACTCCACTCCACCATCCTGACTCCACGCCACCACTTCACTGTTCTCACTCCACACTACGCTACACTATCCTTACTCCACTCCACCATCCTGACTCCACGCCACCACTTCACTGTTCTCACTCCACACTACGCTACACTTTCCTTACTCCACTCCACCATCCTGACTCCACGCCACCACTTCACTGTTCTCACTCCACACTACGCTACACTATCCTTGCTCCACTCCACCATCCTCACTCCACACTACCTCTACACTATCCTTACTCCACTCCACCATCCTGACTCCACGCCACCACTTCACTGTTCTCACTCCACACTACGCTACACTTTCCTTACTCCACTCCACCATCCTGACTCCACGCCACCACTTCACTGTTCTCACTCCACACTACGCTACACTTTCCTTACTCCACTCCACCATCCTGACTCCACGCCACCACTTCACTGTTCTCACTCCACACTACGCTACACTATCCTTGCTCCACTCCACCATCCTCACTCCACACTACCTCTACACTTTCCTTACTCCACTCCACCATCCTGACTCCACGCCACCACTTCACTGTTCTCACTCTGCACTACGCTACACTACACTTACTTCACTCCACCATCCTTACTCCACACTACCTCTACATCTTTCTTACTCCACTTCAGCATCCTCACTCCACGCCACCACTTCACTGTTCTCACTCCACACTACTGCTACATCTTCCTCACTACACGCCACCACGTTGACCATTCCCGGTCAAGGATTTTCACCAGCATTTAAATCTATTAATAAAAGTGGTATTTTCTCATCCTATATTTTGTTATACAATTTTTGTTTTTTTATCTGGTGTATTCTGGATTTCTTTTCAATGTGGTGATGGAGAGATGCTATGACTTTGCAGGATGTTGCTTATTGGTTGAATAGCTTGATAATAATACATTTATTTTTTGTGTTATTCTTCATTTTAACTTTTTTTGTAAAATGAATAACAAATTCCAGTACTGAAACAACATACACTTTTAATAGTATTTCTGTCCATATTGCTTAGCCTATTATTACTACTACTTAGCCTACTACTACTTTCCAAGGTGCTAATTCTTCTAAATGTACCAATTTTCATTTCATTTGTTATTGTAAACATGCCTGTACACTCTCAGGGCTCTTGTAGTCTGTTGAAACACATGCTGCCCCCCCTGCGAATAGGGGTTTGTTCAAGCTTGCAGTGCTACTCAGCAGGCTACCAATGACTGGCCAACCAGAAAAGGAAGGTTTTGTTTGTCATGACCTCCGTGGTCTTCACTTAGCCTCAAGTCTCTCGAGTATACATACACATAAACAGTGTTTCAGCGTTGTTTCATATTCCCATAGTCTCTTACACCACTGATGTAATGATTGAACTTACTTCAAACTACTTTTTCACCTTTGACACAATTCTCAGCATAGACTCTGTCCAAAACACAACAACTGGACCAACAGAAAAGCTAAAGAGCTGGTCCTATTGTATCACCCACTGACACTCAAACCCCCCACACGTCTCAAAACCCCTTCAAGCTGCTTTTGGGGCCTCTGAAACCTTACCCCAGTCATCTAGATCTGCATCCGGCCCCAGATACTGCTGGTCTGTTTATAGACGCTGATCCTATGATCATAGTCTCCTTATTTCATTAAGGCCTGATTCAGGGGGTTTGGCTGGATGTGGAAAGGGGGCTGAGTTTAAAATTAAGGTTAGTGCTACATTGGCACTGTATTGAGGACATGACATTTCCCTGCATGTCACACCTCCAGGTTCTCTTTAGACCCACTTATGAGGACCGTTAGCAGCACTGCTGTCTCACGATACAGCCTCAGAGGGGGGTGACCCATTTCTTGCACTTTAAATTTATAGTACGCTGATGACCACATGTCATGACCGCATGCTTTGACCTCGGTGCAAGATGTTACTGCTACAACACGCTGTAATACAAAAGGGAGAAAGAGAAGATTGGTGCAGTGTTTTACAGTGAAGAGCCCATGGTGAGAGGTTGTCTGGGTTAAGGCCACAGATGTGCAACAATCAAGGAGGAAATAGTGAGCGGTTTGAGAAGAAGCGTCTGACAGAACCTGATCACCTGCTGGGAGCTTCGCTCATCAAAAGAAGAAGTTCTAACCATCATCTTCACCTACTTGCTTGCACACACAAAGGAAATGTGATGCAGCTGTAGCACAGTCACGCTCAAGTCGGTGCACCTAAACGGTCGCTGCGCTGAAGGCTGAGTTTTTTGTGACAGACCCTCACCCACTTCCTTCCAGTGTCATCCGGGGTCTGTGGCTACAAACCGAAGACACGGTGGGCTGTCATGGCGGTATGCGTGTGTCTGCTTGGATATGCATGTTTGCTTGTAATTGTGAAAGACCAGTTCTTTAAAAACGCACACACACAAACGAACAGTGGAAGGTTGGTACATGGGAGTGGGCAGTATGATGATCCTTAATGTTATTTTGGTGAATCACATAATGATCATTTGAAAACAACAACTTTGGACCGATTATAATGTATAGTAATGCTGATACCGATTTAGCAAGTTAATCAATAACCTGGGTTTCCCACATCACCTGAGATCACGTAAGTTAAGGCCTCAGGGATGTTTAAGTCTTTGGTGTGAAGTGACGACTTATTTAAAAGCAAAATATATTTAATTTCACACGTGACCACCACCTGTTTATGTCGGTTAGACTAGAACCCTTCATAGAAGTGTTGTTTGGATTTATAGAGGTGTATATATGTGGTTTAGCCAGTTTATTCACATAACTCAACTGTCGTTGGAAAATTGTCCTAAAAAGTCTGGGTAGGGTTTTCTCTTTCCCAAAGGGTATTGACAAAGCTGCAACAGTTCCTGGTTTCCAAGTTTTATTTACTGGCTGCGCATTTTAATATATTGTCAATTTTTACACACGAGTAGGGCACATGTAGTAAGGGGTGTAACACTTAGCCTACCGTTCTTTACTGTTTGATTTATTATAATGAGTCCACGATTCGGTATTCTAGTGAAATTTTGGACAAGTTTTAAAGGCATCTTTCTCATGAACTGGGAGAATATGGGAGTGCTGGGGTGAAATGCTGTCCGGCACTGAGTTTTTACAAATGTTAGTATTTACCCAGCATAGTTGCATTTGATGGCATATTTAATAGTGTCCATCCTCCATGATGCATTGTCACAGTTTGCATTGCATTGCAGTATCACGATGCATTGTTACACACCAATCGGTATTATTAAATGCAGAAGCAATAGGGAGTGCAAATCATTCTGGTTGGAGAAAATTGGAGAAACTTTATTGTATCTCTCATATTTATCACGAATAATATATGTGTATCGTATACTACATATATTGTAAAGATGTAAACAATACCTGTAACACGTAGTTGTTTGAATGTCCACCAATTATGCCTTTATCTCATTTTATTAAAATATTTTTAAGAGTTATTTATTATTTTTCCTTCTTTATCAAATGTCCAGCAGTATTCCCTCTAATCACTGATATAATTACTTTTATAACTTCAATAGAACAACGTTACCTATAGAACGGGATGCTCTGAAACAGCCACACAAGCTTTTTAGTCAACATTCCTAATGACAATTGAAGGAATGAGACATCAGGCGTTCTCTATAGAACTTGCTTTGGGATGAGTTGAAGTGTGATGATCCACAACTACTCATCTGACATTGTTACTTAGCCTGACAAATCCATTTGTGGCTGAATGCAGTCAGATCTTTCTCACGACAGTCCTTCTCCAAGATTTAGCGTAAAGCCTTCCCAGAAGAACAGAGGCTGTTCCTGCAGTGAAGAGGGAATGTGGCACTAGTGTTGTGCTCAAGGATTTTGCATGTTTCAGCTTGCAAACCTTTGAAGAACCAAATATTACAATACATATTGTGGGTTGTGAGAGTGTGTAATTATGGTGGAGGTGTTGTTGTCGAATCCCCCACTGTTTGTAACTGGTGATATAAATTGGTATTCTTGTCATGTGTGACAGAAGTGGGACAGAGGGTGCTGTTGATGACACTTTTCTGTTATGCTGTATTTCCCGTCATGCTGGTGTTAGCACATCTGTTTGGGTGATGGTGTCACAGGTGTTCACAGCAGGTGTGTTGTGTGTTTGTCATAGATTACACATATGCAGTCCCTGGGGTGAGCAAACCTCTTTCAGTTCCATCCAAACCCCGGTTTAAAAGAGCTTAGCGACTTCTTCAGCCAGTAAGTCACACCAGCGAAATGGTGAGGAACTTGCTGGTTGATGCTTCTTGAACTGGTGCAGCAGATACACAGTGATAAGCAGCACTGGCAGGATTAGACATGTTGCACAGTAACTTGTTCAGCAGGTTGCTGTAAACAGCTGAACTTTCATCAAGCAGGTCAAACCCTTTAAAAGTGAAATTCAGGTCAAACCCAAAGACCTGTCTGTGAGAGGAAGCAGCATAAATAGACCTAACATTAGCACTGTCCTGATTATGAGGGTTAAATGACTGAACTGCACTTTAACTGTGACTCTCTCCTTTTGTGTTCTCTCTTGTCCTCTTCGTTGAGGTCTTACTTTCTCCCATTCTACCATTCTTTTCTTACATTTTTTTATTCTCTCATTTATTTTATTTGTTTTTTTCTTTTTTTTAATTCCTTTCTCTCTTTTTGTCTTTCTTTCTGTCCCTCTATTTCTAATTTCTTTCTGTCTCTTGGCTTCTTTCTATCTGTTGCTTGCTTGGTGTTCGTGTAGACCCCCAGTTCTTGGACAGAAGAGACACGTGGTAGAAGAGGTGGAGTGGGGCACAAGCGCTCAGCATCATGGGGCAGTGCAGAGCACCTGAGAGAGGTCAGTGCTTCTGTATCATGTCACATCATGTCGTCTAGCCTGTAGTCATTCAGGAAAGTCAAGTTTAGTCTGTATTCAGAACACAGAGCATTCAAGTACATTGGAGCCCTTACATTACAGCAGCTCATTCTAACAGACAGGGAGGGCACTTCACATACGAGAAGTGGGTATGCCTGAGAACAGGCTGGCAAGAAGAATGTTAGAATGACAGGAGTTTAAAAAAACTGTAGTAGTTTAGGGTACAGAGATATGTGAATGCTTTGCTATACAGAGCAGGCTAGTGATTCATGAACATTTGTTTTCTTTTTTTTTGTACGTTTTAATTACTTATAGCTGTTTAAAAGGTCCTCTATTCCTCTTTATGAAGGTCTAGATTGTTCAGGAGTCTGAATAGAGTGTGCATTTCTCAAATCTCATTCTCTGTTTCAGGTTGCTAAGCTAAGGCACTCGCTACAGAAGCGCTCTAGACATGCGCCACCTACTGCTGTCTATGATCGGACTCATCAGCCCCCACCAACCATCCACATACACGCACCCGGAGCCACACAGGTATAAATACACAACAGCTCACACCCTCGCTATGCTCACCCTTCGATATGTATGGTACTCTGTATGTGAGAAAAATGAATGTGTATGTGCAAGCATATTTGCTGGCATATGTTTATTTTCAGAGCATGATGTGTTGACAAGGAGAGTGTGTGTGTGTGTGTGTGTGTGTGTGTGTGTGTGTGTGTGTGTGTGTGTGTGTGTGTGTGTGTGTGTGTGTGTGTGTGTGTGTGTGTGTGTTGCTACCTCTGTGGTATGATGTTCAGAAAAGTAACTGTTCCACAGTCCTCTAGCAACAGAGATTTAAATAGAGTCTGGCTTGTCTAAGCAGGCTGCTTCACCAGTCTACTGTGACTTAATATTGTGTACACACACACACACACACACACAAATATAAGAATAACAAAGTAGTGCTTTTGGTAAACTTTTTAAGTTCAAATTAATCATGCTTTATTCCAAAATCCAGACCAAACGCTAAAATGTAAAGTACTGTGTGCAGTCCTTCTTTAATTTATTTAGTCTTTTTTCAGGAATTTCCAAAACTGGATTTTGAAAAATAAAAAACATCCAATTTTTTAGACAAACAATACTAAAATGTTTATCTGTGAGAATCATCCACAGGTGTTTGTCTGTTCTTCTGGTGTAAGAGAAGACAACTCATTAATATTAGTCTGAAAAGATGTGTAGTTGTCCAGAAGCCGCTCCTGAGAAAAAGAACATCTGCAAATCAAACACAAAGCTGCTGGTGTTTTCAGAACAATGCTCTGGTCACCCCAGAGCCCAAACCTTAACATCACTAGATGCGTGTGGGATTTCCTAGATTGTGGAAAAATATCCCTGCAGATTTATTTGAAAAACTAAAAGCAAGTCTCTCAAAAAGGTGCCATAAAATGCGTGTTCAGCATTTTAATTTTGAATGTGAATTTACACACCCATTTACACCCTTTGATTTGGCTCTAGAATAAAATAAGTTTTTCTGTTTTCTGTTTTTTTTGGTGATCTCATGAATAACTTGATGAGCTCTGCTCTGATTGGCTGGTTTACAGTGAGACACCCCAAACCCACATAGAAACAACATGTCAAAATAAACTTGACAAAAACACAAAGTAAATTAGCGTTGTTACTATGAAACCTTTCCTTTAAGATGATCTGCGAGCAATAGCAAAGTGGGCACATTCACACAGCATGGCTGCTACTTACAGGTTGCTGTTGGAGTTGTGATGCTGATAAAGATAAACCCCCTCCTCTCTTCAGTGTTGAATGAAGCTGCTCAAATTTGTCCACAGCTTGAGAAACTGTTTGGAGTAAAGTGCAGAGCAAGCTACCAACTTTAATTAAAAATTGTCCAGGATCTTGTTAAAGTTGTGGGAGGTGAAGTTGGCTACCAGTTGCTTTGTGAATGTTCTATCCCATCTTAAATGCTGCTTCAGTTCCGTTCTGGTGCTTGTAACATTCGATTAACAAGCTGGCGATTAGGAAGCCAACTTCTGCCTCACTTGTTTTTTTGTAAAGTGCAGACATCCCCTTCACATATGTCAGCTCCATGTATTGAACTCTTCTTATTCAATCATACCAATGTAAATACAGGTTTCCATTCTATGGTCATTTTAAATAAATATTATCTGCTTCTGTTTTTTTGGTGCTAAAAATGAGTAACTTGGATTACATTTTGTGGTTTCTGATATTGCACAGTGCTGAGAGGGTTTCAGGTTTTATTGGCTGTATACGAAACTGGTGCTTACACTGGTAAACACATTAATTTGGTTTTTATTTTTTCCATGTGAGAACATATTAAGTTCATTAAGTTTTTTTTAATTGTAAAGTGTTTTTTTGTGTGCTTGTAATTAGTAATATAAAATTAACTTAGGTTTTTTAAAATGTTTTTTATTAATATGTCTTTTATTCTCTCTGTATGTTGTGCAGACTGTACCTCTGCTGCCCCTCAGCAGGCTGGCTCCAAGATTGCGGCGCAGTGTAGAAGGGCTTAACCTGGAGCTGGAGGGAGTCTTTGTATCTGAATTGCCAGAGGAACAGCACAAGGTCAGAATTAGTGTGCACATGTGTATATGCATCTGATTACGATCAACCCTCTAATGTATTAGTTAGGACTGAATGAATTAAACAAATATATAGTAAAAATCATTTTAAGTACTATTGAATATTGCACTAATAATTGAATGCGTTTTTGAGCTGTAGTAATGGTTAATCAAGTGCTAGATTGTCCTGTTTCTTAAAGGGCCCATATCATGGAAAAAACGGGTGCTCATATTTCTGAATTTGATGTAGTATATCAACTTGGCTCTGCTCATTCATGTTAAAGTTGAAAGGGATGTCTTTAGCCCAGGCTGATTTTTAAATAGGCCACAAAACAAAGCAACCAATAAGAACACATTGCTGTATGATGCTTGAACCCAGAGGACATTGGAAAGAAAAATGTAGGATATGGACTCTTTGTTGCTGTTTAGTGCTCAGACTAGGGCTGCCTCTGTGAAAGCTGATGAGTCGAGTCACCTGTGGGATTTTTTTTTCTTTTTTTCTTTTAGTCAATGTGTTTTAGTAACAGGATTTAATAGACATAGGTTTACAAAAATGAACAGAGATCACATGTCAATGATTGAAGAATAGTGAGAATCATAACTACATTTCTGATTAATTATTTAAAACAACTGACAAACTTTTTGTTGTTGACTGACAAAATTCTGACATGTTAGTGATGACACAACTACCCTTTTTGTGCTCATGTGGCCGTACATCTATTTTGAGAAAAATGTTCCAAGTCAGATTTTTTTTTTTTTTTTTTTTTAGCAGTGTTCAGGGCTGAACTGACTTGTTTTTTGTGTGTTTGTCCTTTGTGTCAGATTCTAGATGTCCCAGACGGCCATAGGGCACCTGTTCCAGTTCAGAGGTGCAGCAGTGGCTCTCAAAGTGACCCTTCGCCAGGACTCCTCTCCCCCTCACAGTCCCCCTGTCCCATAGCAGATTCTGGTGAGTCTCTTTTATGGTGGTAGACTTTAAAATGTGTAGCTGCAGTAATGTTTCTCCTGGGTACATTGGAAAACATTTAATTGAATGTCATTGAGTGTCTATTAAAGATGCAAGTTTACTTGAAAAGAAAAATACTGTAACTCATGAGATTAAATTAGATTTTACCAATGTTTTGCAATATTTTGATTACAAATGTCATAAATTTCTAATTATCACTGGTGATATAAATATAAAGGGAGCATATTAAATATAAGAGACACCAGAAATGAGGATACTCTTTTCCCATTTTGTCAGGTATACCTACTGTAACATCCAGCCTGATTTAAGTGCCTTAAATTTCACCCTAACATCAGGAGATTGCGGTGTTCAATCCTTTTTGCAATGTAGCAGTATACTTTGGCCCACCCTCACTGGCCGCAGTGAGCATGATTCATCTGCTGCTTAAAAGACCAAAGTTTCATTTTCCTTTCATCTATTGCTAACAGATGCACAGTGATATGGGAATATGGGAATCCCCTGTCTCTGTTTCTGTACAGAAACCTCACATTTCGGTTTTGTATTAAGTGAATCATTCTTCCTATTGTGTTTTAGATATGATAGTCTGTGGGCGGCTAGACCCTTCACCCTCTCCTCCCCTGTATGTGGCTGATGCACCTTCCTCCTCCCCCCGCCCCAATAAGACCTACGCTTTCCAAAGAGAGCCACCAGAGGGCTGTGAGAGAGTGCGCGTCTGTGAAGAAGCGCTGTGAGTGATGTTAACTACATATATTCACACACACAGATACATACATGCAAAGTATATAGAGATTTCACACAGGATGTGCACTACAGGCCAAACAATGGCAGCAAACCATATATCTTTAAATCATTAAAAGAGCAGGAACAGATTTCTCAAATGACAAATTAGGTGGACAGAAAAAAGAGAGTTGTTGTTTTCTTTTTTTTTTTTTTTTGGTTTGAGGTAAGAATTACACTAACGCTAGTCTTGTATTTATTAACCTATGGCTCTGTGGCTAGCGGTAAGAATTGGTTGAAAACTACAGGGATTCACATAACTATATATGATGCATTTGTGTTATGCATGCTGAAAATTGAATAAATCCTGTGTTCTGCATAGTCGGGCAAGTAACATCTAGGTTTGTAATGTCTTTTCAAATAAAAGGTACACATATAACCTTCCATTATAGGGCACAATCATGAAATTAGAGTTTGATATCCTCCATAGACATTTCTAAAACATACTGTTCACTTAATTCATACAGTCTATACAGAGAAATAATAATAATATGCAAAAACCGCCCAACGGCTGCATTCATATGTTTGTGTTGAAAAATCAACATTGTGAACCACATAGTGCTACACTACAGAGGGCAGCAAGAAGCATTGTGGCCATTGTAAAAATGTATGGTTATCAGAGGAGAGCTTTAGCAGTGTAGACTGTTAGAAGGTGGATAAATCAAGATGATCATCCATATTCTTTTACTTTTGTTGTATGATACTGGATTTGTCTGGAATCCAGCTACCAGATTTTTGCTGTTTATAGTCTCAAACTCCTGTTAAAGCATTCTGCTTAAATTTGCCGCTTATTGTGGGAGAATATTCTGTTTCTGTTAAATATCCAGTTTGCTGTTGTCCGTCTACCACAAAAAAATTTAAAAACTGTAATTTAAATATGAATCATGTTTTTTTTGGTACTAGAAAGAGAATGCATAACAGAATGTCTGAGAGTGGGTCATACTATAATTTTTATGTTGGTGTAGTTTACAATTTGCTCTCACAATAACCTGCTGTTTGTCTTTCTCCCCCATCCTCTTCATGCCCCCCAACCCAGTTCTCCCTGCCATAGTCGCCCCATCCAGCCATCCTGTCCAGACCCCAACAAAGTCAACTTCACTCCTCATGGAGGCTCTGCCTTCTGCCCAGTGAGCTTGCTAAAGCCCCTCCTCCCTTCCATGGACTTGCTATTTCGTGGCCTGTCAGTCTCACCTGTTACTGGCTGCTCAGGCCAAAGCACTGCTCCCTGTCAGACAATACCACACACAGTGGGCAACAACACACACCTCTCAGACTCATCCACCTCAACCATTTGAAGTGCTGTAAGAAACAAGACAGCAAATTACGAACTCAATAACAAAAGTGTAATGGACTGAAGCTAGTTTGCCATTTCACTGGTAGTTGTGGCACATTTTTCAGCAACCAGGACATCAGGAGAAAAGATGAAGAGGGAAGACAATCTATCACCTTGGGACTGCAAGAAAGCACACTCACTCTCAGGACATGCTTAAAACCATTTTTTTTGGTTTGTGACTCTGGACAGTTGCATGTCTAAGCATGGCCACACGTATCCCATAATAGGATAGCTAACCTTTTTTAAATTACCAAATGGAAAAATATACATGAGGTAAATACACATGGGAATGTATCACACGTGTATCAGACTTTATTTACACAATGCTGTACAAAATAAGTGCCAACCATGAAATGTGATGGCTTACTGGACTTTGAACCTACATTCAGAGTACATGGAGAGACTGGTGTTGCCATATTAGGTCCACTGCACTGTTTAAAAGGGAATGGGATGTTGCTACTACAAAACATACTGACATCAAATTGACTTGGACCTACTAAATTGGTTTTGCATAACATATTTCATTTACCACCACAGAACTGACATCCCCTTTTATTACTATAGTTATCACTATTATTGTTATTAAAGTAGCTCCTGACTACAACAGTTTCGTATTTGGATATTTTTGACCCAAGTCAGCGTTTCTCCGGTTAATTTGTCAGCTCAGTGGTTCCCAGCCCTGGTCCTGAAGGACTCCCTGCCCTGCACATATTTGTGTTTTCCTGTGAAGACATACCCACTTCAACTCACAAGGAGCTTTTTGAATTAGCTAATAAGTGAAGGTGTGATGGGATCAGGAAAAAGACTAACATGTGCAGGACTAGGGTTGGATACCATGGGGTCAGATGACATAATTTGACCAATGAAGTTTATGTTGATGTATTTTTTTATTATATTGAAGTCTTTTGATGATTTTTTTTAAACGATTTATTAGCATTTCATAGATGAAAACACAATTGTATACATGATTAAGATATAATTTGTTTTATCTTGAACTGTTTTTTGTAAAAACCTCTCGGCTGCTCTGAAGCATGTATTTGGAATGAAAAGGCTTTTGTATAATATTCACATGAAATTTTTCATACTGCAAACTAAATATTGTGGTCGTTAAATCCAAAAGCACTGATTTCTGAAAGTTTAACTTCGTAGATATAAATGCCTGTAGAGCTGTATTTTGCTGAATTTATTTTTGATATTCAGAGCGCATATTTACTGTGTTTTGCATTTAGATCTACTAGATATATGATAAAGACGATGTCTGAACCCCTGTGCGTCTGTACAGTTAGTTTGTAGCATAGCACTAAATGCAGCCAGTTGAAGTTCAGGTTTGTGTTTTTGACTCCGCTGTTTGTGTCTGACAGCTCATTTGAAATCTCACTGATGTGTAGAAATAGGAGAAAATGTGCCATGTGTTGCTTATATACTGCTAAAGATCACTACAGTTACGAGCAGTATGTAACGGCTAGGGTTGTTAATTGAACTGACATTAAGACACAATGCAGGAAGGAATGCCTTTAGGTGCCTAAAACATATGACCCATTTGTATTCCACAATATTTTGCCTAGGTTTGCTCAGATTTCAGTTCGACACATTAGCAGGCTCTGTTCACTGTTAGAAGGAACTGTAAATAAGTTATTACAGCGTCTTGTTTCTAGCTGTGAATGTTTATTTCAACATTTTCTCTTTTGTTTGTTCTGTCAAAAAAAACGGTTCTTTGTAAAGTAAACTCATCTTCTTTTTATTATTGTTGTTTTATGGGCCAGCAGTGTCCATCCTTGTTTCTCCCTAATGAAATTGCTGCAAAATGTTAAAGATCTTGTTTATACTCTCCGTTTATGTTGATGGATGACATAAAAGAGTAAAAAAACCTGTATGGTCACTGTTGCGTTTATTGTAAAGGAATTTTGACAGATCTGATTGGTTCGTTTTCTATGATGGTCGCTGAGTGTCTCCACAAAGCAGGTTTTCTCAGTTAACCAGATCATTTAGGCTTGAAGTCCAGCCTATACAATAGGAGAAAGGCTGAGGGGCTGTCCTATTGGGCTTGACTTTGAGTCTGGTTATGTGGCTCCTGGAGAAAATTTGCTTTGTGAAATACTCCCCTACAGACTTAAAATGAGGAAATTTAACACTATGGGCTGACCACATTAATTCAGCAGCACAAGTGCAGGACAAAGAGGTTCTCAATGTAAGAAAAATCGATACTTAATGTCAGGACAAAAAAAAGGACGAAGCCACCCTCATACACTCTGTGCACTCAGTGCACAGAGTGCAAAGTGGAGCATGCCTCCACCTTGAACTGTATGAGCCCTCTCTGGGTGCGAAAACATCACGAACAGGGCAAGCTGACCCAAAACACCCATTAATATCAAACATGCAAAGCCTTGCATAACACATAATTGCTAAACATACCAGCTCAGAGGGCAGATCAAAGCTCAAGACCGAAATTCGAAAGCAGAAGATATGAGCCCGCTGCTTAGCGCTTTAATGTGACTGTATATAAGCGTCACTGTAACTGAAATAAAGAAGAACTATTTGCAACCTGAACCGTTGTGAGTGGTTTTCTCTGGCCAGATAGGATCAAGACCTTCCAGCCTCCCCGAGAGACAGAGGAATCGCGCCACGGGCAAAACACATTGCCGTAACACTTAACTGTACATGATAATACATAATCATCGTTATAATAATGATGAGGCTTACTCAGAATTAGAATCAAGCTTTATTAGCCAAGTATGTTCACACACAAGGCATTTGTCTTTGATTACATTAGCTCAAAGTGCACAGAGCATGGCAATACCTCAATATTACAGAACACCCACACCCTATCCTACCTACATACCTGTTAACCTCACACTGTGCAGATATGTATTCCTAAGTGCTGAGGTCAAGGCTAATAAAAGTGGAGTATAAGAAGAAACACTATTCTGACACATTAAGTACAAAGAAAGGGGTGTTGTCTGATCATATTACCAAGATAAATAAGAAGTACAACATAGGGAGAGCAGAAACTTAGATAGATGTCCGGAATATGCATGACTGTATTAGCCAATGTATGCTAACATAATAAAATATGACTATATTAGAGACATTATCTACATTTCATTTATACCAAATTTAAGCACAACTCTGAAATCAGCTTTCCTCAGGGAGAATCAGATTTGGAGATTCCAGACAGTACTGTATCAAGTACAGTTAAACACTGTGTTCAGTGTTCCTCTCATTACAGCCTGTTAGAAACAGTTATTAGTAAAGGGGGCGGGGTTTCTGCCTGACACGTGTAGTTTTGCTTTGGGCCCCGAAGACACGCCTTCGGACTTCTCCCGGCGTTCTCATTGGTCAGAGTCAGCCCAGTTTAGTCTTATTTGGACCAATCAAAGTCCTCCACATAACACGACGTAAAACTCCCACGCGCTTTCGATCTGGAAAGACCCGCTAAGTGTTTACGTAGCTGTCTCAGTCTAATGCCTAACTGAGTCTACAGATCAGCACTGAAATAAATCAGCTGATTCAGAGCCTCAGGAATCAGAAATAAATGTAGAGCTCGTTTAAGTAAATCTGGTTAGTGGAACGACTTAATCTAAGTTTATAGGGCGCTGTTTCTGAGTTTCACATGCCCTGAAATAACATCACCAGAGCCTCTAATTATCCCTGAATTACAGCTGCGCGGGGCTGGAGCTGAAATAAAGGCATAGCTAAAGCACAATGACATGTTGGTGTGCACTGTGCCCGAAACGCCTACTAGCAGGCATGTTGTAAGGGCTCTCCGGGCAGCCTTTGGTCCTACATGTCCCTCTCCTGAGTTAAAGATGAAAACATTCAGCGCTCATTCGCCGTTTAGCCGCAGCTGAAGCTCCATTAAGTCAAGGCTGCGGATGATGTTCACTCTCTGAATTAGGTGTCACCGTGTCCGCACTCCTGGAGGGGCTTCATACGAAGCACTGCAGCACATTAGCCCTTTTGTTTTCAGCATACCATCAGGCGGCGTTTCCAGGATGCTGCGAGACACATGATACGCGGAGGTAGTGGACGCAGCTGTGTCTCTAACACCGGCTCTATTTTATATGTCAGAGATCAGGCCAGCCGGGAGGTAGCTGGGTGCTGAGGGCAGAGGGAAAGCCCCCTGCACATCCCCGTTAATAGCCTAATCTCACCGCGGCGCCATTTCCGCACTCCTCACGGCCGGGAGAGTGGAGCGCGACGCGGGCTTACGGGTTCCCCCGAGCGGATCGGCGACTGTGGCTATCCCGGTGTTACCGGCTTTACTGGACGACACTATGGTTTCGGGAAAGGGCGCAGTGAAGGGCTCGCTCTGGCAGAGTGAGAAAGTGCGGTTCGTCGTCTGTTTCTGCGGGGTCTTCGTCTGTTACTTCTACTACGGAATACTACAGGAGACTATGTGAGTGGCTAAGCTAAGCTGTGCTAGCATCTCATTAAATAGTAGGTTAGCTCCGCAGGCTAACTGCTGCTCTAACTGCGCGAGGCTGTTTAATTTACTGCTATGTGGTTAAAAATAAACTTTTAAAGTCGTTTCAGTCAGTGCTTTTCTTTATCCAGTATGCAGATATACAATATTTATTCATTTGATCATTCTTCTTCTTCTTCTCATTCTTCTCCTTCTTTTTCTTCTCCTTCTTCTTTTTCTCCTCCTTCTTTTTCTTCTCATTCTTTTTTCTCTTCTACTCATTCTTCTTCTAATTCTTTTTTCTTATTATTCTTCTTTTGTTGTAATTTTATTTTCTTTCTTTTCCTCTTTTTTCTTTTCTCCTTTTTTGCTTTTCTTTCTTTCTTTCTTTCTTTCTTTCTTTCTTTCTTTCTTTCTTCTTCTTCTTCTTCTTCTTCTTCTTCTTCAATATCTGTTGATAGCAGATACTCTGAATGAACAATGAAACAATGAATGGGACAATAACCCAGTGGTGGGGGTTGTTGTTGGTGGATGGGATCCCCCTCATAAGTATCCAATTATAATGGACATGAATTTAACAAAACGAGGTAGACTTTTCCAACCTAAGACTTTAAACTCTGTAAACTGGTGGGACACTTAGTTGGACACCTCGGTAGTTTTCTTGCTACACATTTAGATGTTTGGGTTCCCCCCACAAGAATGCAAAGCAGTTTAATCTTAAACTGAGTTTCATAAAGGTTCCATACTTGTGGTACAGTCTCTTAGACATACCATAGCATTACAGAAACCACCAGATGGTACAGGGGAGAGCAGGGTTTAGCACATGTGTGATAGGCTACTTTAGAAACTCCACCAGGGCTCACACTGTTTGTTTTATCCAGAATGAGGCGCTGCTCATGTGATGGAGCTCTGTTGCTGTCGTGGTGGTATCTTATTACAGGAGCCACCAATGCCCTTTTGTACAAGTGTGCTGTAGATGTCTGTGCTAGATTTGGAACTGTCTGTTCTCGTCTTACACTTTGGATGGTGCTTCCATTGACATTGTGTTCTACATTAGACCCCCAAAGTCCTGTTCATCTGACTAGAGTGATTGTTTCAGTCCATATTCCCCTTATTGTCATATAAGGAGGGAATGGACAGAATCAACAGGTAGTTGGGCAAAATTCTTAGGCGATGTCAGCAAACCACATAGAGGTTTATTGTCAAACTTGGTGAGAAGGTTTAATGTCAATTCAACTGAGACCAAATCCCAAATTACACACTTCTGTAACTTACTACACTAGTAAATGCAGTTGGCACTGATGCTGTTTTATGACATCGAATGAAAGCAGGAGGCAAAGGCTGCTGTTTTAAAGCCATTTTATAAAGTTACAGGCACAAGGGACAGTTTTATGTTTACACGTGTTTTGTACAGCAGTGCATTAAGTATGTAGAGCCTCTTAAAATTTAAACTTAAAAGGTGCAGACGGTCTCCCTTTGTGGCCAAGCTTCATTGAAGGGTGGCCCCCATTGGCTCTGCCCCTGTCTTGGTTTCAGTTGACACTACAGCTTTAGCTGACAAGACTCATGTAATGGAAAACTAGATATTCCCCATGTTTTTCCAATGACAGAGTTTAATGCAGTATATAAACTCTTGTTAAAATGTAACCTTGCTTGCTCAAGGTTGTACATGAGCCTCAAAGATTCTTGGTCTCACTCTTAAGCTTGGCCTTGTGGGGAGTGAGGTTTGGAGTGTTAGGATCCTTTTTGCATATTTATGACCATGATAATCTGCTGTTGCAAATATTACTTATTGTTACAGTTAGGCTAACCAATGAGGCCAGATAAGCGTCGATCTAACCCTTGAACTCTGCAATTCCATTTTTGTGTTTCAGCACGCGAGGAGACTACAGCCAGGGGGAGAAAAAGGAGAAGTTTCGTTATGCCACTACTCTCGTTTTCATCCAGTGCATAATCAATTCTATCTTTGCCCGAATCTGTGAGCATACCTCTCATATCACCGTGCTACACTTCCTGCATTTTCCTCTTTTTGTATCCAGTCTCATTCTTCCCTTTCTCTTTGTCTTTTGCTGAAAAGTGATTCAGATTTTTGAGGGTACCAGGACAGACCACACACGGAGCTGGCTCTATGGTGTGTGTGCACTGTCCTATCTGGGGGCCATGGTGTCCAGCAATTCCGCTCTACAGTATGTCAACTACCCCACGCAGGTCAGTTCTCTCTTGTGCTGTCAGTGTGTCTCTCAGACAGTCTGCCAGAATCAGACCTGTTCTGTGATAAAAGGAGCCGTTACCAAGCAAGCTGGACCAACTAGCTCCTTGTGGTTAGCAATACTTTACATTGGACTTATTATTTTGAATAATGGATTGAAAGTTACTGCATTAACTTATTTGATTGCTGTGCAAGTCGAACTGAGCAATAAGACAATATTAATTTTTATAATGATGCCTTACACCACACTATGCTTTTCCCATGATAAGCTCACCGGACAAAAATAGTGTGTACGTACTAACAGTGTGTGTAGCGTACCGAATCGTGTGTATTCCCTCCACAAGCATGATTAACAGCTGTGGTTCGATTTGACATGGACTGGACAAGTTTCTTTATGTGGGCCACTTTAGTGTTCAGACACTTTGTTTTTGGCATCAAAGAATTGTGGAGTTGAGCCAGGTTTGGTGTATGCCTTCCCTGGCACAATTCCGAGAGGAATTTCCTGTAGACTGGGATTTTTGCCGCTGCTGATAGACCTGTATAACTGTACACTTCCATACACCTGCAGATTCAGCTGCTTCCTTCACACTGTGATCTTTGGCTTACCCAAATGCAGTCACTGCGTTTAGCCAATCTTCAACATCTGCTTTGGAACCATTTACATTTCCATCTCCTTTCAATCCATGAATCCCAATGCATTCCAATGCATTCCAGGGGTACCAGGTATTTATAGTCCCATTATCCTCCTACAACACAATCTGCAGGAGCCTGAAATACCTACCACCTTAAACACACAAGGTTTTTTGTCCGGTGAGATTAACGTGACCATCATCAGTACACACAAGTTTTCACTTGTTAAGAAAGGCAGTATAACAAGCCCTGTTTATTTGAAGCTCAGTTTGTGCAGCTCAGTCTGTGCAATGTTGAGTAGAAATCCTTTTGTTCAGATTTTTTCTGATAGCGTTTTGTGTTCTCCTTTGTCTGCTTCAACGTATCAGTTTTCTGAACAGTAAATGTGTATTGTAGGAACTTTACCTAGTTTTGTTTGCCACTACTGATGTGCTTCACTGAATACTGATGGCCTGCTACACATAGAAGCCGTGAAGTGAAATGTGAAAGTAACCTTACTAATAACATAGTGATACTAATAATAACTAACATGTAGCTGATCATATGTTAGCTGTTATGACTGTGGAATGTGAGTTTCTCATTTTGTTCTTTGTAGGTGTTGGGGAAATCCTGTAAACCTATCCCAGGTAAGAAAGTAGCTGTCCAATCTGCACATGCATTATGTTGGATGTGTTGCAGTCTGTGTTGTGTTGAAGCTTGGTACACATTTGTTATGAATGCCTCATGTTTCCTGTTTTCACTCACTTTGCAGCTTTGTCTTTCTGTCCATAGTGATGATTCTGGGGGTGACCATTCTGAAAAAGAAGTACCCAATGGCCAAGTATCTCTGTGTGCTCCTGATTGTCACTGGTGTGGCACTTTTCCTCTACAAACCCAATAAGGGTTCCACCACCTCAGATGAGCACATTTTTGGCTTTGGAGAATTGCTGCTGGTAAGTCACTGTGCTGCTTTATTCCAAACATGAATGTTTCAGAAGTGACATAGTGATGGTGCCTGTTTTGTTTAGTAATAGTACAGTAGTGTTTCCAGGGCACTAAAACGGATGGATCCAGTTAAAAAGGAAATTAAGTTAAATTATTAATCACCGTTATTTATATGAGAATAATCATGTGCTAAAATGGCATGATCATTACCGCATTACTGCCAGAGTGTGTTTTCAAACACCAGTCAGAAGGTGTGAGTGCTTATGGAAGGATGCCCTGAACTGCAATCTGAGTGCCTCAGTTGTTCCCTATTCTCTACATAGCATGCATGCTCATGATTTTGACTCCAGCTTAGATCTGAATCTGTCACTTCTTGACCTTTTGATGTCTGACATGTGGCTGCACCAAGAGTTCATTCACTGAAAATAGCCAAATATGGAAAAAAATGTCCAAATATTTTGACATTTAAATATTAGATAAGGATTTAATAGGTGAAAACGTCTACGACTTTACAGTTTTCAGTGAAAATGAAAAACAGTGATTAAAACATTGTTTGCTGTCTTTACACTAAAGTGTTAACTCTGTAGTTAGCACTGGCAATTTCTTTTTGGTGCGTCACTAAACACGTGTTCTGTTCCCTGTGTGTGCAGCTCCTGTCTCTGACACTGGACGGTTTGACGGGTGTGGCTCAGGATCATATGAGGGGGCGGTTCCAGACAGGGGCCAATCAAATGATGCTGAATGTGAACCTGTGGTCCACACTGGTGCTGGGCTTGGGTATGTCTCTGAAATCCAGAAACTATAATTTTCTGTAATTTTCTCAAATATTTTGAAATGTTTATTTACTGAAAAGAACCAATAACAAACATTACATATGCATAATATGGAGGACCAAAAAAATAAATAAAACACTAATACTTAAATTAAAATGGTAAAGAAATAATGATGGTAAATCTAAAAATAAATAAATAAGCATAGAAATAAGAATATCAATAAATAAAAAAACTTAAATGTGTAATGTGTATTTATTTTGTTATTTGTGTTACTTAATAAAGACTTTTATTTTAAATTAATATATTTACCTAATTATTTATTAATAAATTTATTTATTTATTTATTTTTGTTTTTCCTTACCCTTATGGTAATAAAGTGGCTGTCAATCCATGACGTCAGTGTGTCTTAACATTCCTATTGGTTGATCGACAGCAGATTCCGTAGATCGATTGTCTTGCTCCATCAGCAGTAACTATGAACAACACGGTGCACTAATGTCTGCTTACAGGCAACAGGTAGCAAGAGACCTGAGACTTTTAGCTGACCCTGCTGAAAATGCAGGTGCAGATTATTTACTCTTTCGAGTGGAGGCTGTGGCTGACAGTTTGTTCCATTTTGCTACATCTTCTGATACAGAGATCGACCCCATAGCGTTCACAAATTTGGAGGAGGTAGTTCATCGTCCCTCCACCCTGCTTAATTCAGATCATGCAACACCTGGAAGCTGCCTCTCTGAGCAGATCCGACACCGACCTGCGCCCCGATATTTGTCCTCTCAGAGTCTTTCACCCGAACGCATAGCTAAGCTACATAGCTCTGCTCGAAATCAACTCCTGTCGTTCTGCACTTGATTGCTAAGCCTGAACATATAAAAAAAAACACGCCTCCTCATTATCATATGAAAGAAGAAAAACAGAAATAAATAAATTAATTAATTAATTAATAATAAAAAAAATAATTAAATGTATAATTAAATTAAATTTTATGTAAAAATATGTATTAAATAAATAGATTTTAAAATTACCATGTTTAAATAATATATGCAGAAAATATATATAAAATGAAGGGAGACATTAATAAAACATTAATAAACAGTACAAGAATAAATAAAATGAGGACTATATAAATGCAAGAAAAGGAAATAAGTGTATAAATAAAATCAAAGCAAGCAATATATACAAATTCTAGTTTTTTAATTTAAATGTTAATTTTATTTAGTCTTTTATTTATTTATTTATTCATTTTTAATTTGGGCAGATCCGGTCCTTCATAGCATAAGGGCATATATTCACAAAGTATAAACAGAGGATCATAAAAATGCAATACATTTCCTAATAACATTTTGCTTCAAGTAATCAAGCATGGCTACCTTAGATACTCTAATGTTATCTGATGCATGATGTCATGATGTACTGCAATCTCTCGTAAAATGCATAATGTGTGTGGACAGTGTGTTGACGGAGAGGTCAAAAGCTGCAGTGTTTATTAGAACATTTTTTGGAACTTAAGCAAACGTAAGAATCCCACTTGGCTATATATGTATTGTGCCCCCAAAGTTATCAGTCATTGTCTGCATTTAATGAGCTAATATGCTTATCTACAGTGCCTCAACATATGAAACCCATGGAATTCTGGAAAATTTGGGACATTTTTGTAAAGATGACTGTGGAATTTGTTAGTTCTCTGGAATCTTCATATATATATTTATATATTCATTTATATATTTATTTATACATATATATAATTTTAAAGCATTCCTCAATAAGGAGGCCTGCCTGCAGTCTAGATCTCTCTTCTTTTGAAAATACATAATGAAGACAAAACTGCAACAGTCAGTATCTAAATTATTTATTGGTCACTAGAAACACTGAAAATCTCCTTTGTGATGAACAAATCACAAATTTTTGATTTTTATTGTATATGTCCTAACCTTTTTTTTTTTTTTTGTTTTTTTTTTTTTTTTTTTAATGGGCTTTGTAGATCACAAGCATAATGCAAACTCATTAGCTGTTTACAAATCCATCCACTCTCATTGAGCCTTGCCTGAATCTGAGGAAATCTACATAGAGGATGCTCTTGAGCACCCCTTGTGAGAATCACAGTGAGAAACAAGACACCCTATGGCCTTGTAGCACCAAATGGGATAGGGCCAGGTAGAACTTGGAATGGTTGTAGTGGGAAAGGATAGGGAATGGAAGAATGGCTGATAGTTAGATTTAGGCTACTAAACTAACTATAGTCAGAACCTTAATTAAATTCAGAACTGATTCTTACTTGCGGCCCAAAATCTTACCCTGTTACCACATCACAAGCACTGTTACCCGCTGTGTGACCCACACTGCCAGTCTGCAGTCTGTAATGACTTGCACATGTTCCACCTTTGTGTAGTAGGTATCCCCAACCCCTCGATTAAAGCAGATACGAGATGTTCATGCTTGGGGCCAGGATGGGAGGCTATTTTCCGTTTCAGGAAAAATGGCTTTGTAGGAGAATGAAAGGTGTGTGCAGGTATACACTGAGATCCAGCTCTGTTCTTGAGATGTTTGGTAGGCCGTATTCCTGCTATTGCTAATGCTCCCCAACAGGGGGAGCCAATACTCCAGCATATCTATAGCCAGCCATTGAAGGTTGTGTTGAGGGTGGTGTTAAAGGGAGCAGTCCCGCTGGTGTCAGGCAGCTGGTCAGACCATCTCGGCTGGGCCTGAGAGGCATCTGTTCAGCTACGCGCCTGTTTTTAATCTTTCAGCTCCTCACACTTTAATCTCATCACACACTCCTGGGGAAAAGAGAGATGGAAATCTCAGTGTGACTGCCCCTGTTTAATAAAGTTTTTAAGAAGAGACTTGGAGCCATGCAGCGCTTATTCAGGCAGACAGAATGCAGAGAAACATGGGATACAAGTGCTGAATTTGTTTGCTAGAGACATGTTGTTAACTTGGCATTCCAGCAGTTACAGTGGTCTGGTAGTTTTTACGGGTACTGAAGTACAGTAATACGTATTTTTAGCTTTATAGCTGTACACAGGTAGAAGCAAGAGTCAGCTGGAGTCTGCAGTGAGGAGCAGGTCATCATCTTTATTAATTGACACTTAATGCACGTATCATCTGATACTGGAACATTCCAGATATGATGTTGTATGATGGTATGGTACAGCCCAGCCGTGCTTTGTCAGCTGAAGATTTCCCAGTAGAGAAGAAGAGGCTTGTTTGTGTCAGATCTGTGGACCTGTAAATAGTCTGTGTGTGTTCCTCCAGCTGTGCTGTGGACAGGTGAGGTGTGGGAGTTCTTGAGTTTTGCCGATCGCTACCCCAGCGTCATCTACAACATCCTGCTCTTTGGTTTCACCAGCGCACTAGGACAGGTAACTCTGTCTGTCTGTCTGTCTGTCTGTCTGTCTGTCTGTCTGTCTGTCTGTCTGTCTCTCTCTTTTTTTCTCTTTTACTCATTCTTTTATTCTCTTACTCTTCTTCTTTTATGTCATTTTCTTCTGTCTCTGTCTGTCTCTCTGTCTGTCTCTCTCTCTCGTTTTCTCCATTTCTTCCTTTT
>JAMWET010000820.1:35000-85909 GCA_024036415.1 Prochilodus magdalenae | reverse complement strand
GCCCGACTTGGGAGGTCCGAGGAGGCTAAATGCGTGAGTAGTCGTGACATAAGAGAAGGTCTTTACCACCTCGCGAGAATTGCCCAACGAATTATCGATTCCAAGCGCAGCACCCACTCACAAGGAGATAACAGCTATTACGACGTTTCTGACACGAGAGGGTACATCCCGTGCACCGCGCCCCGGCCCCCCTAATCCCCTCCTTTGCTCCTTGTCTGACTTGATGTCTCGGCATCCCGTAATACGTGTGGTTATTGCTGCTCGTCTGTATTGTTGGCGGGAGGTGGAGCATGTGTACATAATAGTTGTTGTATCATCTGTTTATATTATAACTCTATTCCTTCTGTGACTACTCTCGGCCGATCTCCTGTCTGACCTCGTTGGTACTTAATTGTTAATAAATAGTTGGATAATATTTACTAACCGTCTTGAGATCTCAGAAGGGTGTCTAAGTTTCACTGTGTCTGTTGTTTCTAAATCGACCCAGTCAGCGGCAGTCAGAAGTATCAGAGCAGAGCAGGAAGAAGAGTAGAAAAAGTAGAAGAGTAGGAAAAGATCATCGCGAACCAGTGGCTTGGCTGTCTCTGAGCTATACTGGATGGTCTGATGGCGTTGCGGCTTCTTAAAATGAGGGAAGTTTTAAATATTAATTTAGAGGGTAAACAATGACACAGAAGAGATAGAAAGAGGGGGAGACTCTCGCAGGTTTTTGAGGCGTAACATAATGTAAATGCAATTTGGTAGAGGGGGAGGGTTTTTTGATGACGGCACGAACGGGTTATGAGTGACGAGTCCCGGAGAGGATGAGGGCAGGGTTTGGGCAGAAGGGTTAAACATAATCTTGAGGATTTTATGTACTGTTGGGCCTAGAGGGAGCGGTTGTAATATAGGTATCTGAGGGGCCGTAGAGGTTGAGCATTGAGACGTTTTTTTTTTTTTTTTTGAGGATGATACGAGACGAGACGGTATCGAGCGAGTTCGGTAAATGTGCGGTATTAGTAAAATAAATGACAGAGTAGTACTGGAGACACGGAGCTGAGCAATGCAGTAGAGACTTGAGCGAGACCCCAGCTAAGAGCGTTTTATGTACGCAATAAAATTTTTTTTTAAGCAGTGTATGCTCTGCATTGGAGTCTGCCTTCTGGATTTGTAAATCCCCCGTTATAAGATGCAGTTAGAACTATTAGCTGATCGCAGTCGTAAGGCCGTGGTGTCAAGTTTTAGCGCGATAGAGGGGACGTGTGTAATATCTTCCAGGATGTAGAGTCTTTGAGCAGATGAAAGAGCAAATCAGAGTGCCTGCAAGTTGAGAGACGCGGGCAAAAAGACTTGGGCACACCTAACATGATGGAAACCCATACGACATTCGAGAGTGACTCTGCCCCGGTCTCACAGCAGACAGCGACTAGAGCTCGTCTAGAACGTCGCCTAACCATGCGCAGCGTTCGTATGTTCGTGACGCAGATTGTCTGCCTGTGACTGGTCGATCGATGATAAGCGACCCATTAGTAACTTGGGTTTCAGAAGAGTTTGAAGTGTAAAGTGTATTAGAGGATGGACGCCTTATGCCCAAATGTCTCGAAGGCTAATCTTATGTGTGTCATCCGTTTCTCCTCTTTGAGTAAGTGTCTAGAACCGTCGCTCGTAGTACATGTTCTGGGTTTCGTCCTCGAGAGAGTCTCGTTAACTCCCTGCACCACTATTACCCCACTCCCTACCCAGTCGGTTTTCGCCGACTAAACCTTGTGAGGTCCGTGGCCGTCTCCGTCCCTTCCCAGAAGGCCATAGGCTTTACCTGGTTACCGGATGGTCTAGCGTGCCTTATTCCTCATTTTTGGGGTCGTTACCTACAAATCCAGGAACCACCCCCCCCCCGAGTAGTCCGCGCTTCAGCCAGGTTGCAGACGCCACCGCAGACGGCATTGAGATGTTGGCAGAAAGAGCTTGAGGAGTGCCGCAGATCACAAGTGAGAGCACCCGCAAGCCGCAGTCTACCACTTTTTGCGACAACCGCCCGCGCCGCAGAGTCGGTTTTGATCTACCCGGAGCCCCCGCCGAGCACAGCATCACGTCATCGCCCTCCCGTAGTGGGACACGTGCGCGCCGTGGGAACCCGCATAGAGTGTACTAAACTCGAGTGGCCGACGTTGTAACCACATGCGCCCACGACTGCTCCTCTCCTCCCCCACCGACCCAGCCCGACCGTTTCTGAGCGTGCTTTCCCTGCTACTCTAATAGTCACACATTTGTGAGTTTGCAGAGAGAACTCAGATGAGTAGAAGAGAAGAGAATGAGATGGACTTGCTAGTAGGGAAGGATAGGGAACGAAGAATACCAGTCGAGAGGAGATGTTGTGTGAGAGCATGACTTTTAGAATGCGTTTATGTAGACAATGAGGAGGGTTGTATGGAGAGGAGATCGTCGGTGTCATTTGTGCATGTGTTGGAGACAGACATGAGCATGAGGGTAGTACGGAGTTCAGGAAAGCGTCAAGCGAGACAAGTAGACGAGGATGAGCGGGCCGTTAGACGGTTTCTGTGCATTGTTATAATTGAGCGGGTTGTTTTGTTGTGGTGGCTTTAGTGATATTGTATGTTGATGGTGAGAATGTGTGAGTGGGGTTTAATGAGAGTGGAGATTTTTAGGTGTATAACTTTTGGAGGATGTATGTCTGTGATAAAAGCGTAATCCTGAACCAGTGTTAGTTCGGTAAAAGATTTAGTGTGTATTTTAGTGGAGCCATGATATGTAGTGTTTGACTGTAGTAACCATGGGGCTTTTGTGAGGAATGTTTCGTAGGTTGTGGGAGAGAGAAGAAGAAATTAGAGCAAGCATAGACAAGACATTGATCACAGCATGAGAATAAGATTTGTAATAGATGTCGACCAAAAGAGGGAGGAGGATGAGAGTTTAAGATTGTCAGTTAAGAAGACCAGCACTGTTTTGTTGATGATGTGAGATAATCCCCCTTTGATTTTCGATATCTTGTGAGAATGTTGAGTAATGGTAGTGAGTGTATAATGTGGACAGTAAATTAATTTGTACAGTAAATTTAAATGGTAGCGGGAGGGTTAAAACCGAGGACCTACGGAGAGGCGCGGCGCCGGCTATTTTATCTTTTTCTAATATTCGTTATCAATATTAGGAGTATAAAGTCCCCCCGCCCCCGTGACTTAGGCTGAAGCTTATCTGGTCTTTGACCTATTACCAACTGTTTATTAAATTCAAATTACTTAGCGCCCTGCCTTGTTCAAAATTAATTGAAGGTTTTTTAAGTAAATCTAATATATAGGTATACGTTTTGTATTTAAAGCTTATAAGGTATTTTTTAAATTTCTTTTCTGTGTGGTATAAAATTAGAGTTTTAATATTTTAGGCTAATATTCTTTCGCGGCTGCGATTTCGTAGGGACCTCCCCGCCGCCGGCTCTCCGCGGCTCGGCTGCTTCCTTTTGCCCTCAGGCTTTTATATGTATATACAATGTTTGGTTCGGCTGTCTGCTCTGCTTTTCAACTGCACTGTAATGTTTAATCGTTTTCAAGGAGGGGTTTAGAGCTACTTTTAATTCTCTCCCGTAAAAACATTCCCTCATCGCGGCCGACGCCGACGGACGAACGAAAAGCGCGTGACCCGACGAAGCTACCGAAAGGCCCGCAGAGGATGAGAGGGAGGAGACGCAGAGGAGCAACGCCGAGTGTTGGGGCACGGCGGCCGGGGCTGCTGCCGGGGCCTGCCGGCCCTCTGGCACAGGCCGGCTGGGCAGCAGGTTGCCCGAGCGCACGGCACATGTTATTGATTTGTAAGCTCCTCGGTAAGTGGCGGTAGCGTAGCGGGAGCTGGTATTATGTCCCTGGCTTGGCAGGACAACAGACTCAACACTGACCCTCCCCTATGATCCATATGTCTGCGAGAGACGTGCTGCATGTCTGTACCGGAGCTAATGAGCTTCTCAGAGTTTCAAAGGGAAAGTAAGTGATGACCCCTTCCTTGCTGGTACTCTCGGCCGTCTTTCCCGGACTCCTTGGCTTGAAATGAAAAGAGTGGCAACCCCCCCCAGGGCCCCCCGGTCCATCCCCCAACGAACGCCCCCCATCCGCATATCCTGAATGTGGTTCTACTATCGGTCAGGCAGATCGCTGAAGGGCTGTTGAGTTACAATGAAGGCGAGAAGGTGTGAATCATCTGCCTGATTGTTGTGCTGGAATTGTAAATACGAGATTCCAGATTCCTCTTGCGGGCCACCAACCCAGAACGTCTGCGATTCTGGGCCACATGCGGCCGAGTCAAGGCATTTCTGAGTCAGTTATGGTCAAGGCAAGTGCACTGTGGACCACAACTGAGCCATGACTCGTTAATTTAGGAAGGCTGTGGCTGTGACTCTAGCCTAAATCGTCCCGTGTTGTGGTACCAGTGCAAACTGTGTGCCGGATGAAAGTGGTAAGAGTGGGCCAGACCTGGGCCATGACTCATTTACTGTCCGGGAAAGCTTTCGTGGTCGATTGTGAGGAACGCAAGTTGAGCCCATAGTGTATGATTCTGATTTTCAACAGTTTACAATGAGGGTACATCTGTAGAGGATGCTATAAAGGACCTAAATGCTTAACTGATATCTCAAGTAATCATATACTTATCATATATCATAGCTGCACCCAGAAGAAATCCACCGTCAGGCATGAAACTTGGTGGGTAGGTTTGACATGTCAAGACATGCCAATGATTCACGTTTCACACTCATGTAACTTAAGCAAGGACGGGCTTTATCACTTTACCTGACTGACCCAACAGCCACCATTGGCAGACAACTGTGCAATGCAGGACTACATGCACACAGACCGTTACCACGACTGTCCTTAACACCACGTCACCGTCACCAAGGACTGCAGTGGTGTCGTACCAGACTGTCATGGAGTGACTCAGAATGGCAGCGGGTCATCTTCAGTGACGAGTCCCGCTTTAGTCTTGGTGGAGACGCCCAACGAATCCGTGTGTGGAGGCACCGTGGTCAGCGGCAAGATGAACGGTCTGTTGTCACACATCCAGAAGACCTGGTGTCCCTCCACCTCCACCCCTACCGCACCATCTGCAGGAACTGTGTGAGGATGTTCAAGCTGCATGGGATGGATTATCACAGGACACCATTAGGAACCTCTACAGCTCCATACCGAGACGTCTGGCATGTTGGCAGACTTCTGTATGTGTAGCTCAATAAATATTGATCATATCAGTCTACATTTATCATCAGTTATTGATCCTGGTCTCCTTTATCTTCCTTCCAAACAGCACCGCACTCCCACACCTCCTTCTGGGAGGAGCTATTCTTTGGATGAGTGGAACTCACCAATCTGTTTTTGCCCAGATAGCCCTTGAGAGCTGTTGAAGGTGGGCTGGGGAGGGTGTAGTGGGGTTGCACGGCAGGGTGCCTGGGTGTGCTTGGGTGTAGGAGGAGGGGGCGCTGGGTTTCGGACAGTGGAGCGTAATAATGTGGTTGTTATTATTGTGACGGTGACGCCGAAAAAAAGTTGAGCATACAACGAACGAATGAGTGCACAGACGGCAGTGCCGATGTGTTTCATGAATGGCTAAACGATGTAAACGTGAGATCAGGAACATGAAATGGGCAAGCTAGGAGTGTCCATATGTGCTGATGACCTAATACTGATCAGGCGTCGCACGCTGCCAGTGTGAGGCTCTGAGTGTGCGTCTCAGCTGGAGATATAGGTCAACGTCATGGTTTTGGCTGCACGGCTGCACCCTCCCCTCTCAACCACCACCCCCTAGCTTCCCTCCCCCTCCCTCCCACCCACCCCGTCTCTTCTCTCAGCAGAAAGCAGGAGGAGGGGCGCATGCTCTCTCCTCAGGCGGCCCACAGAGGAGGTCATCAGACTGGGCTCGGTGCCCGCTCTTGCTCTGGCGCACCCACAGGCCACTGGCCACCCATCAGTCCTGCTGCAGTGCCCCACAAAGCCCCTGAGCCCTCAGCCTTTCTCTCTCCCTCTCTCTCTGGCTCTGTCCAGGGTGTGCAGACTGAATGTCACCCTCAGAAACAGCGCAGGGGCCTGGGGAGCAGGACCACAACAGGGGAGGCTTTAGCACACATCAAAGGCTCCAGCTCTACAATAGAACGGCGCACGGGGGAATACAGGACACAGAGACCACCGAGAGTTCAGATACACAGACGTGCCTCAGCGCTGACACAAACACAGAAGCCTAGATGAACGTCAGGAAGGCCGAAATCTAAGAGCGAGTGGTCACACAACCGTAAACCCATTCCAGTCTCTCCTCGTCCATTACACAGGCTGTTTGTGTTACTGTCCCTTTAAGACGTGATGGGGCGTTCCTGTTTGGACACATACTCACCAGCTCTGTGCAGAACGACAGTAGCTACACTAGTTACTACCCCGGTTATATCACCGTGGGACACAGAGAGGGGTCAAACAAGAGAGCACATGAGTTCTCAGACGAGACGGCACATTCAAACCCGCTGGCCGAATGGAGGCTGGCGGGTCGCTGAGGAGGAGGGGTGAGTGGAGGTCGTCCAGAGAGGCCTGAGTGTCCAGCATCCTGGCCTGATTACACCCCCACCAGACCGCCAGCCATCTCTGTACCCCTAGCCATGAGCCTGACCCATAATACACCAGCCCCCCAACCCCAACACAACCCCAACACAATTGGCCAGTTAAGCAGAGAGCTCTATATCACACACAGATATAATAATATTGTCTATATTTGATATATAACATTAGGCTTATTAACGTCACCGTGGTGATGGGGATACCGATACCTACTGGTGCATCTCTGTTGTTATTATGGTTTGGCCGTGATATTGCACTGGACCAATAAAGCTATCCTAATAATGACCACAGAACTGACCGACCATGAACCTCAAACGCTGTTGTTCCTCCTTCGGATACCAATCCTGCATTTCCAGAGGAGGTGCGGTAAAACGGGCCAATTCCCAAAATCCCAAACTGTTATAGACCAGACTCGTTAATATTTACACCCCCAACATTTACATACAACCACAACAGCAGCGCTACAGCTACCAGAATGGCGGGCTACGTGGAGAAATCCAGCGGTCCAGGCGGTAGATTGGGAATATTGGGACTTTCCATTCCCTTCCCAAGGAACCCAACTGTCAGTGGTACATGACTGAGGTTCATCTTTAAACCAGGCTGAAGCTGCTTCCTCTTCACCAACTTCTTAATGAAATCTTCCGGCTCCACCTTAAATGCTACAGTCTGCACAGGTACCAGATTGTAACCAGGTCAACATTTAAGGTGGAACAGAAAGTTCTTAAAGCATGCTGGAGAACAGGAACTTCAGCTCCCACATCTTTAACAGAGGAAGAGACTACAGAGAGGAGCAGCTCCACCTTTATTAGCATCACAACCCCAACAGCAGCCTGTAAGTAGCAGCCATGCTGTGTGATTGTATCCGTGCTTGCCGGTTGAGACAGATCATCTTAAACTGGGAGTTCCATAGTGAGGATCGATCTACTGTGTGTTGACGCCCAGCTGGAAAGCCAGTAGCTAGTACAGGTAACGTTAGCGACTAGCATAGCTAAACTAAGTGGTATGAGGGCGGAGCTTATTTACACAGAGGCTCGTTTTGTTTAGTCTATGTCCAGGTGTTGGGATTATCAGGTCTGATTATTCATGAGCTGACCAACAAACGGAAAACAGCTGGTTTCATTCTTGGACCGGATCGTTAGGAGTACAAGGGTGGACACAGTGTGGAACCACATCTGGGTGACCGAAAGTCAAATCGTATCACCTTCAGTCTAGATGAACAGATGATGCATCAGAGAACAAGAGGCACGTTGTCATGAGAGACTGTACGAGAGTCTAAGGGGTATGTGATGGAGCTTTTCAGACGTCTGGGATCCTGATCTGAAGAGACATCATGTAAAACTCTTTCTTGGTGACACAGAGAGAGAGTGAGAGAGAGAGAGAAGGAAACAAAGAAGAGAGATGAGAGTTGAGAAGATTTTGAGGAAATAGACAGAGAGAGAGGGAGAGAACGGAGAGAGAGGAGACAGAGGGGGAGGAGAGAGACAGAGAGAAAGAGAGAAAGGGGGAGAGAGATGGAGAGAGAGGGGGGGAGAGAGATGGAGAGACAGAGGGAGAGACAGAGGGGGAGAGAGAGGGACAGAGAGAGCGAGAAAGGGGGCGAGAGAGAGAAGAGGTTGATGGCGGGGTGAGAGAGAATTGAGAGAAGACTGGGGTGAGAGAGAGAAGACGAGGGAGAGCAAAAAGAGGGAGAGGGAGAGAGGAGAGGTAAGAAAAGAGTAGAGAGGAGGAAGAGGAGAGAGGGAGAGAGGAGGGAGAGAGGGAGAGGGAGAGAGAGAGGTAGAGTGGGGGGAGAGAGAAAGGGAGAGACAGAGGGGGAGAGGGGGAGAGAGAGAGGAAGGGAGGGAGGTAGTTAGAGTGGGGTATATGGAGAGTGAGAGAGAGGAGGGGGAGAGGAGGAGGGAGGGAGGGCGAAAGATAGAAAGGATGAGAGAGAGAGAGAGAGAGAGAGAAAGGGGGAGAGAGAGAGAGAGAGAGAGAGAGAGAGAGAGCGAGAAAGAGAGAGAGATGAGAGAGAGAAGAGAGAGGAGCGGGAGAGGAGAGAGGGGGGAGAGTGAGAGAGAGAGAGAGGAGAGTAGAGAGGGAGAGAGAGAGGGAGAGCGAGAGGGAGGGGGTGAGAGAGAGAGACAGAAGGGGGAGAGAGAGAGGGAGCGAGAGAGAAAGGAGGAGAGAGAGGGAGAGAGAGCGAGAGAGAGGGAGGGAGAGGGAAAGTCAGAAGGCATCATAACAGAGGAGGGAGAGAGGGCTGTCTAGGGCACTGTGGGTTGTGTACATAGGTCAGTTCATCATATAATCAATCTCTCTCTCTCTCTCTCTCTCTCTCTCTCTCTCTCTCTCTCTCTCTCTCTCTCTCTCTCCCTCTCTCTCCCTCTCTCTCCCTCTCCCCGGTTTTGTGGAAGTTCTCCACGTTACGGCACAGTTTCCTCTCCCTAAGCTCGGCGCGGCTGCTTGTAATGTTTAATTCAAATGCAAACAATGCATTCCTGCAAGAATGTATCAATTATTCAGCTTTTCATTATTGTTCTGATGAGGGCTGCACAGCTGCGGCGAGGCTGCTGCGGCGGCCTGTCTCTCAGGCACAGCGCTCAGACACAAACACGGCGCCTTTCTTCTCCACAATCAACACACTCTAAAGGAGATGTTCCCTGACAGCTACGCCAGGAACCAAAAATAAAACCCGCCGCACGCGCGAGCACACACTCGCGCAGGCACGCTCGCGCACTTTCCGTCGGACGGCAATACCCGTGAGTGGCTTTCCGAAAAAGCACAGGATCAGAAGGTTGCATTCCAGGGCTGGAAATACACCTGAGGAGCGGCTGCTGCCGTGGAATTCGCAGGTAGCAGCGTCAGTCCGTCTCGAGCGACAGGCACTCTAAAGCAGGCGCTGACGGTGCTGTGTTTGTGGTTGTGAAGAACAGCCTCACCTGAGGAACAGCCACTCATCGTCAAAGAGCTGTTGCACAAAGACGTGCACCCTGAAGGAATCAAGCCACAGGAAGAAAGCTTGGTGGGGAGGCTTGACGTCGCGAGACATGCTGATGATTCAAGTTTCACACTCGGATACACAAAGATGGGCCTTATGGCTTCACCCGACTGACCCGACAACCACGACAGCATGAGTGCCTCCATGAGTCACCCAGTTAGTGCGTGTAGATGGAAAGCCAGTAGCTAGTACAGGTAACGTTAGCGACTAGCATAGCTAAACTGGTTGGTGTAGCTCAGCGGATAACACCACTGCCCGCCAGGGAGCCACCACCGCATGTGGGAGACTGGGGTTCGAATCCCGGTCTGGGTGACTATGCTGTGCTACACCAATAAGAGTCCTTGGGCAAGACTCCTAACACTACACTGGCCTACCTGTAATATGAATAACCTTGTAAGTCGCTCTGGATAAGAGCGTCAGCTAAATGCTGTAAATGTAAAATGTAACTAAGTGGTATGAGGGCGGAGCTTATTTACACAGAGGCTCGTTTTGTTTAGTCTATGTCCAGGTGTTGAGATTATCAGGTCTGATTATTCATGAGCTGACCAACAAACGGAAAACAGCTGGTTTCATTCTAGGACCGGACCGTAAGGAGTACAAGGGTGGACACAGTGTAGAACCACATCTGGATGGCCAAAGTCATGTACCTGCTGTCTAGAACATCAGAGAACAAGTGATGATGTACTATGGTTATGTGATGGAGCTTTTCAGACGTCTGGTTCCTACCACTACATCAGGAATTTTGAAACATTGGTGGACTACAGAGAAAGGACCTGCAACTCTGCTAGACTACATGCACGTGGGCCGTTAGCATGACTGTCCCTAACGCCACGTCACCGTCACCAAAGACTGCAGTGGTGTCGTACCAGACTGTCATGGAGTGACTCAGAATGGCAGCGGGTCATCTTCAGTGACGAGTCCCGCTTTAGTCTTGGTGGAGACGACTTTGGGCAAGTCACTTGCATGGCATATCACAAAGTCCCATGCAACTCAGCCACAACAGTTGCATGCAACCCAACAACTTACAAGGCTAATCATACTACAGGTGGGCCAGTGTGGTGTTGGGAGTCTTGCCCAAGGACTCTCATTGGTGTAGCACAGCACAGTCACCAAGACTGGGCTCTGAACCCCAGTCTCCCACATGTGGTGGTGGCTCCCTGGTGGGTAGCGGTGTTATCCGCTAAGCTACACCACCCAGCTAACGCTAACAGCTCCTTACGCAACTGTTTGTTCTACTGTTTACTCTCCTGTAATTACACGATTTCCCAAGATTCCTTTCCTCCTCTCATGCCACCCCCTCGTTTCGCACTGAGCTCAGATTACTTTGGGAATGAAAGGATGAAAAGAATTAGAGAAGGGCAGAGCGAGATGTGGTCTGGTGATGACAGGACGAGTGAGCGAGAGGCCGAGTACGACCGTAATGCTACGGAGGCATGGGCTTTAATAGCGGACGCTGGTTTCTGTTGACGCTAGTGACTTCTGGTTTCCCGACCGAGTCTAAATGGAGTGGACGGAATCGTATTGTAGGCGAGGACACAGGGGAGGACATGATAATGCTGGGAGAGGTGCTCTTTTACGGAACACCTGCGGAAGGCACATCGTCCAGCTCAGGTCAGTCACGGCTCAGGCGTAGCCCCAGCGAGCACAAGCGTCATACGCGCCAGATGGTGAGCAGAAGAGAGCGTGGATGTCGGCCAGGTGGACCACCATTGTTCTCTGCATGGGACGCGAAGCGACTGCAGCAGGGACGCTGAGGTGTGAGTGCCCCTGCGTCCGTGCTGGCCAGGAGGTGCTCGAGCTGCTGGGTTGCTGACTGCAGGGTCAAGCTTTAAAGGAGGGGCTATGAGGTGGGGCTGCTGCTGGCTGGAGCAGGCTTGTAGAAGCTTGAGACGACGGATAATCCGAGGCATCCGGCCTCTGGAAAAGAGACTTAGCCAGTTAACAATACGAGGCATGTGTTCCTAGTAGGGCTGTACCGGACTCAGAATTTTGCCAGGCGAATCGGATTCGCTCGTTCGACAATTCGACTATTCGTTCATGTTCTTTCTCCATGTACTTTATCTAATCAGTAAATTAATTTTTTGATGTAAGGGGGTCCAAGCCCCCCTTGAGCAAGCCAGAGGCAACAGTGGCGAGGAAAACCTCCCTTGAGTGAGAAGGAAACCTCGAGAGGAACCAGGCTCAAGGGCGGAACCCAACCTCCTCAGGTCGAACCCGGATGAGGAGCACTTACAGTCTTTTTAATTTCACTCCTAACAGCTTCTTCAGTAGGAGGACCCTTCGTCTTTCATCTCTCATAAATAATGAACTGCTGAATACGTCTAACCGAAAGTCCGCTCCCTCGTTTGGAGCAGTTTTGGACGTCTGACTAACTGAAGAGCAGAATTCGGTTTCATTTATTCGGATTCTCTCCTTCAGAAGCTCCTCCAGACTTTCTCTGAGACATCGCTCCCCCCGTGTTTCTCAGCTTCACAGCTTCAGCTTCCTTCAGCGGTGAACTGCGAGCGCACGTTGTCACGTAGATAAAATTTTTGTAGCAAGCCTGCGTCACAGCCCAGCTAGACCTTCCATCTATATTTATTATCCCTCTTAATAATTAATAACATGTACACGGGTTGGACAATGAAACTGAAACACCTGGTTTTAGACCACAGTCATTTATTAGTATGGTGTAGGGCCTCCTTTTGCGGCCAATACAGCGTCAGTTGGTCTTGGGAATGACATATACTGCGTCCTGCACAGTGGTCAGAGGGAGTTTAAGCCATTCTTCTGGCAGGATAGTGGCCAGGTCACTACGTGATGCTGGTGGAGGTTCGTCCTTCTTGGTGGTATGCTGACATTACCCTGGATACCGTGGCTCTTGATACATCACAAAGACTTGCTGTCTTGGTCACAGATGCGCCAGCAAGACGTGCACCAACAATCTGTCCTCTTTTGAACTCTGGTACTCCCATAATGCTGTGTGCATTGCAGTATTTTGAGCAGAACTGTGCTCTTACCTGCTAACTGAACCTTCACACTCTGCTCTTACTGGTGCAATGTGCAGTTAATGAAGATTGGCCACCAGGCTGGTCCAATTTAGCCATGAGACCTCCCACACTAAAATGACAGGTGTTTCAGTTTCATTGTCCAACCCCTGTATATTTACATTCTTAAGGTTCTTGTGCATTTCTGTAAGCTTTAGTCTGTATTACGAAAAAACCTCACTGCTGTCAGTCGACTTAAAGGGTCTTCGACTGACGATTCGGCTCGTGGACTTCTAGAGGGCAGCCCTAGTGCCTAGTGTCATTTTGTGCTGGGGTGGAGGTTCAGTCAGTGTGCTCTGTGTCTCGGGTTGGCGGGGTCGAGGGCGGGGAGGGTTCACAGGTAGAGAGAGGGAAGCCTGTGGTCACTGGTGACCATCCCCCTAGGAGCTCAGCTCTGTGTGTGGCTTCCTGCTGCTATAAAAGAGCACTGCTCCCAGCCGAATCACGGCCGGATCACGGCCTCCCCTGTGTCTACCTGTACTGTAGAGTTTTCCCTCCTGGAAACGTGATCCAGGAAGGAATGCCAGGCCCACTGAAGTAATACCTGAAATAACAGAACTCCAGTGTTTTCCATCCTGGGATGTTTCACAACCACACGTATGAGACAGCACACCATGCTAGGTACCTTGCGAAGGGGACGGATTGTGGGGACCGTGCCTGGAATAATCCTGGAAGTGTTATTTGCCTGACTTGAATCGGAGGAGTTACACAGCGCAGCCGCATTCTAACTCGAGGCCTCTCCCGGTGGGTGTGGACGCTGTTTGTCAGCCTGAGAGCTCCAGCGCAGTCAGTGGGCTAGGCCAGCTGGATGGCTGAGGTGTTGACTCTGCAGCCCTGACTGGCCTCTGCATTCATCCTGTTGTTTGCAGAGCACCTGGTTCCTCCCTTTCTCCAGGCCCAGACACGCAGCAGACTATTTCAGTCATCGCTCGCTCTCTCTCTCTGTCTCGGTCTCTCCCGAGCGCTCGCAGGGTCACGGTAACTTGGCCACTGAGCACCCGAATGCCTTGTTATTTGGGGGGAGATGCGCGGGAGGGGGCTGTGTACGTTGTGGTGTGTTGTGAAGCGGCGCTCCCTCTCCGGCGCATTAGCCGGGCTGCTCCCTGTCTCTGCTTTGATGGTGAGTGCCGCGGGGCTCTGATCACTGTTAGGGGTTGTAATTGCTCTCTGGAGGGGCCTCACCTGGCTGTGTGTTGTAGACACAGCAGGGAGGCTGAGAGACATACATATATATAGAGGGAGAGAGGCAGGAGGGAGAACTAGGAATCGAGGAGAGAGAGAGTAGGGAAAATTAGGGAATGGGAGTCTAAGAGAGGAGTCACCTGTGACTAGAACGCACCTGATAGCCTGTAACACCTCCACCAGCACCAGTAACAGCTGTGACTGGATTTGGCACGGACCGGACAAGTTTCTGCATCAGTGTTCAGACACTCTTACATCAAAGGATTGGTCAGGTGGTCCAGATTTGGTGGATGCCTTCCCTGGATCAATTCCGAGGAGAATTCCCTGTAGACTGGGATTGTATCCACTGCTGGTAGACCCGTATGACCGTACGCTTCCATACACCTGCAGATTCAGCTACTTCCTTCACACTATGGTCTTTGGCCACGCCCACATGCTCAGTCACTCCTATTAGCCAATCATTAACATCTGCTCTGGAGCGTTTTCCACACATGGAACGAGACATTCCCTGCACTGTAGGACCTCTTCCCAATCTATGGATCCCGTTACTCACACCCCACAGGTATTTATAGACCCATCATCCTCGTGCAGCAGCGCCATCTGCAGGAGCCTGAAGGTACTACCACCTTCAACAAGCAAGGTGACTCATTTCTTGTCTTGAGCTGCATTTATTTTTACAACCTACATGGCAGACATCCATAAACAACAATGGCAGGGATGATCAATGTTTTCCTGTTAGCTATGAGACTGTCTGGTGTCACGTTTAGCTCTCACCACTCCAAGATCAGCTTTTGCCACAATATCCACGCTGGGAATACCAGGTTAGCTTGTTCTTATAGCTACTAGAGGACAGTAGAGCACAGTTGTTTCTTTGTGTGCCAACTGTTACGGGGCAGAGGTCATCAGTTCAATTCCCTGAACTGCAACCAACTGCTCCCTGGGTGCTGTGGATAGGGCTGGCCACTTTTGTGTGTGCTCTCAATCGTCTACTGTGGGCGTTTCCCTTCACAGATGGGTGCAAGCACAACTGGCAAATGCTTCTCCATTCCAATCCACTGTTACATAGACTGATTACATTCCAGGCCCGGAGTGGGAATTTGCATTTACGGCATTCAGCTGACGCTCTTATCCAGAGCGACAAGGTTAATCATACCACAGGTAGGCCAGTGTAGTGTTGGGAGTCTTGCCCAGGGACTCTTATTGGTGTAGCCCAGCATAGTCACCCAGTCCAGGACTCGAACCCCAGTCTCCCACATGTGATGGTGGCTCCCTGGTGGGTAGTGGTGTTATCCGCTGAGCTGACCAACCACTAATGACCGGGACTATCCTGTTTTCCTGTTATCAATTAGCCGTAATTCCAAGTTACAATCATTACATATTGTCGCCTTAACTCCGGGTGGAGCTTTTCCGATAGACGCACAGGCCACATCAATCTCAATCCATCGCTCCAAAGATGGAAGATAAGGACCGGCAGCTAGGAAATCGGAGCGCTGTGCCAAATCTGGCATGCAAATGTTTGGCATTCCGGCCACAGGGCACTAACCTGCTGATACAGACGAGTGGTAGCATGTGAACGGGGATGGCGCAGGCAGGGCCGTACCACCCCGCGGTGTGCCCCAGTGGAGGTGCAGGGAGACTCCACCTGATTTGAATAGCTCATGGTGGGGAAGAGCTTGAAAAGGCTCTTTCAGCGTGCCGGATAAAAACCTGCCTGGAGAAAGGAGAACTGCACAGAGATCCATGAAGGAAGGAAGGAGAGTGAAAGAGGGATATGGCTTGGGTTGTGGGGGGGGGCAAAAAGTAGCCTAAAATCTATTCATGAGGTGTCAGCTTACAACGGCGTGTTGACACACGCCTACGTCTCCTAGGAAACGGGTGCCCCGAGCGCAGTTATCAACGCACTTCCATGGCACGCAATTATCCAATTATCTCTCCAGCCTGAATCAGCACATCAAATCACATGACAGGGTTTTTTTCTTTCTTTCTTTTTTTTTTTTGCCCGGTCCTACAACACCTCCACAATTTGCATGTACCACTCGTCTTTCCAGTTCTCACCCTGTCTCTCTCTTCTTCCCTCCTGTCATATTTCGTTTTTCCTCCCTCGCTCAGTCTCGACCTGTCTCATGCTCTACTTACATTTGTAACCGCCGCTTCTGGTTTCTGTGTGTAATAAGCGTCGGGGACGTTTGGCGTGCTCTGCGTTTCCCTTTATGCGGCCTGCTGTTTTATCTCTCCGCTGTTAATGCGGTTGCTTTTTAATTAGCCTTCTGTTCCTCCACGCAGACGCACGAGCGTGCTGTTTGCTTCCAGGAGGAGCCCGGGTCCTGCTTTCGGCTGGTCGGCGGGCCTGGGTGGAGGCCGTTTTGATTCACGGCGGTGAGCTTCTGGACCGGCGCTCAGGCCAGCTGGAGGAGCCACAGAGAGAGGGTCACTGACCCCTCCTCACAAGTCTGGGCTCACTCAGGAAGCCGGTGCACATCCTGGACCTATCCAGAGACTCACTAAGCTACCCGCCAGCTAGGAAAGAGAGAGAGAGAGAGAGAGAGAGAGAGAGAGAGAGAGAGAGAGAGAGAGAGAGAGAGAGAGAGAGAGAGAGAGACGAGTCTTCAAATGAACATGTAGCTGGCACACACATTTGGGTGCAGGTTTAAGTATCTCATACTGTACATCTGTCTGGAACGCTCCTCCCATCTCTTTAAGCCACACCCCCTGATGAACCTAATGAGCTCTGATTGGTCAGCTCACCCACTCTGTTCTGATAGGTCAACTGCAGGACTACATGCACACAGACCGTTACCACGACTGTCCCTAACACCACGTCACCGTCACCAAAGACTGCAGTGGTGTCGTACCAGACTGTCATGGAGTGACTCAGAATGGCAGCGGGTCATCTTCAGTGACGAGTCCCGCTTTAGTCTTGGTGGAGACGCCCAACGAACCCGTGTGTGGAGGCACCGTGGTCAGCACCGAGATGAACGGAGTGTTGTCACACGTCCAGAAGGCCTGGTGTCCCTCCACCTCCACCCCTAATGCACCATCTGCAGGAACTGTGTGAGGATGTTCAAGCTGCATGGGATGGATTATCACAGGGCACCATTAGGAACCTCTACAGCTCCATACCGAGACGTCTGGCGTGTTGGGTTAGCGAACACGGCGGCCCGACGCCATACTGAGAGACAGACTTCTGTATGTGTAGCTCAATAAATATTGATCATATCAGTCTAAATATATCATCAGTTATTGATCCTGGTCACCTTTATCTTGCTGCCCAACACCACCGCACTCCCACACCTCCTTCTGGGTGCAGATGTTCTTCCGGTGATTAATTATGTAGACGTTATGATGTGTAATAATAACTGTATAATACATGTGAATCCATAAAGGGCTTTTAATCTGTACACCTGGTCTGGCTCTCCAGAAGATCAGTATATTAGATGACTGTAGGTGGTATTAGGTGACGTGAAAAATAGAAAGAAGTGGGTGTGTATATTTCTGCTTTTTTCTGAAGACAAAGAATGAGAGAGGGAGAGTAAGGGAGAGAGAGAGAGGGAGAGAGGAGGAAGAGGGAAGGAGTGAGAGAAGGAGGGAGAGGAAGAGAGAAAGAGGGAGAGAGAGAGAGGGAAGGAGAGAGAGAGAGGGAGAGAGACAGGGAGATAGAGAGAGGGAAGAAGAGAGAGAGGGAGAGAGAGTGAGAGAGAGAGAGAGAGAGAGGGAGAGAGACAGGGAGAGAGAGAGAGAGAGAGAGAAAGAGAGAGAGAGAGAGAGAGATAGGGAGAGAGACGGAGAGAGAGAGAGTGAGAGAGGGAGTGACAGGGAGAGAGAGAGAGAGAGGGAGAGAGACGGAGAGAGAGAGAGAGAGAGAGAGAGAGAGAGAGAGAGAGAGAGAGAGAGAGAGGAAAAGAAACAGGGAGAGAGAGACGGAGAGAGAGAGAGAGAGAGAGAGAGAGAGAGAGAGAGAGAGAGAGAGAGAGAGAGAGAGAGAGAGAGAGAGAGAGAGAGAGAGAGAGAGAGGGAGAGAGACAGGGAGAGAGAGAGAGAGAGAGGGAGAGAGAGTCAGTGAGAGAGAGAGAGAGAGAGAGAGAGAAAGGCAAAGAAACAGGGAGAGAGAGAGGGAGAGAGACGGAGAGAGAGAGAGGGAGAGAGAGAGAGAGAGAAAGAGAGGGAAAGAGACAGGGAGAGAGAAAGAGAGATAGGGAGAGAGAGAGAGACAGGGAGAGAGACAGGGAGAGAGAGAGAGAGAGGGAGAGAGAGAAAGAGAGAGAGAGAGACGGAGAGAGAGAGGGAGAGAGAGAGACAGGGAGAGAGAGAAAAATAGACAGGGAGAGAGAGAGAGAGGGAGAGAAAGAGAGAGGGAGAGAGAGAGAGAGGGAGAGAGACAGGGAGGAAAAGGAATGGGGAGAGGAGTGCGAGCGTTGGACTTGTGCTGTCAGTTGTGCTGTGTTGCATTTTCTCCTGTAAACATGAACGTGTTTGTGCTGCTCTTCTTCCTCCCTTCCTCTGCCGCTCCGACACACTCCAGTAGTTTCTGCAAACGCTCCCCTGTCATATCAGCTAACAATGCCAGCACGGCAGCTAAAAGCGAAGGGGGGTGGGGGTTGGAGGGGGGACTGTAGAGGCCCAACGCTGGGGAATTGTGCAAAAGGTGGAATAAAAATACCTTACATAACCTTTTAGAGGCAGAAACGGGAAAAACACCCTGCTAACTGTTCGAGCTTAGCTGATTGTTATCAAAGGTAACAGCGTGTGTCCCCTGGGTTTAGCCTAGCATGGGAAACAGCTGTACTTGGGTGGGTATCATGCCAGTGCTGGCTGTACCAAATGCCCTACTTCATCCAAAAGATAAGGAATAGATCTGTAAGTGGTGGCGTAATGCACTACTCAGAATGACCAGTTCGCCAGACAAACAGACAGTCACCTATGACTACTAGCATGCCTAATACAGCGTAACACCTCCACAAGCACCAGTAGCAGCCGTGATTGGATTTGGCATGGACTGGACACGTTTCTGGATGTAGGCCGTACAGTACCGGTAGTGAGTAAACGGTAGTGAGTAAGCAGTAGTGAGTAAACAGTAGTGAGTAAACAGTAGTGAGTAAACGGTAGTGAGTAAACGGTAGTGAGTAAACAGTAGTGAGTAAGCAGTAGTGAGTAAACGGTAGTGAGTTAACAGTAGTGAGTAAGCGGTAGTGAGTAAGCAGTAGTGAGTAAACAGTAGTGAGTAAACAGTAGTGAGTAAACAGTAGTGAGTAAGCGGTAGTGAGTAAGCAGTAGTGAGTAAACAGTAGTGAGTAAACAGTAGTGAGTAAACAGTAGTGAGTAAGCGGTAGTGAGTAAGCAGTAGTGAGTAAACGGTAGTGAGTAAACGGTAGTGAGTAAACAGTAGTGAGTAAACGGTAGTGAGTAAACGGTAGTGAGTAAACAGTAGTGAGTAAACGGTAGTGAGTAAACAGTAGTGAGTAAGCAGTAGTGAGTAAACGGTAGTGAGTTAACAGTAGTGAGTAAGCGGTAGTGAGTAAGCAGTAGTGAGTAAACAGTAGTGAGTAAACAGTAGTGAGTAAGCGGTAGTGAGTAAGCAGTAGTGAGTAAACAGTAGTGAGTAAACAGTAGTGAGTAAACGGTAGTGAGTAAACAGTAGTGAGTAAACAGTAGTGAGTAAACAGTAGTGAGTAAACAGTAGTGAGTAAACAGTAGTGAGTAAACAGTAGTGAGCAAACTACTAGTAATTATTAGTGTGTTACCTCTTGGATTCGAACACTGTCGTGTCTCAGTTTCACTCCTTAATCAATAAAATACAAATGAAATATAATAGGAAGGTCAGAAGAGTGTATCTGTGTGTGCAGGGGGTGGTGTGGTGGTGTGGGTGTGGTGGGGATGGACAAGCACACAATAGAAGGAACCAGAAAGCTAAACTCCATTTATTTGTTATGACTGATTAACTTTTACACCATTAACCCTGCACAGGGACAAGGCACACCACAAAAGAGGAATTCCACCACATGCCTTCAAATTCCAACATACTGCAGATTAATGCCGAGTACTGTACAGTCTGAGTGGTCTGGCGTGAAAAGCTCCGTTCTAGGGAAACTCCCGTGTCAGAAATGTTCACAGTGGTGGAAACAGGAACCAGACCTTCACCTCCAAAAGGCCCCTCACGGAAAGTTATTGCATGATCACGCTGTCTGATGCCTGGTGCATGGTTTTCTCATAACACTTTGGTGATAGCGTTGTGGCCTCAAACATCATATTTAAATCCATTCATGGTACATGAAGGTGTTCTATGGCTAAATAGTACAGAGGGAAAACTCTTTTTTTTTCTGTAATCTAAATTGATGGTAGAGGGGAACAAACAGGGTTTTATGAGGCAAACTAGTCCTCAAAGTGGCCCTATTAAAGATGTAGCCCCTGTTTAGTGCGTAGAGCCTCTTCAAAAATCCCTCAAATTTGTATATAAGTTATTACATGAAATGTTTTATTACAATTTGGGGATATAGTTTTGGCCTAAAATGTCATAATTAACGTATTTATCCATTTATGGTGGAAGGGTACATAAAGGGAGTTTAACGGCAAATTAGTCCCCAAAGAAACAAACGTTTATCAGCTTTACCACATGTTTAGAGCTTAATACCTCTCAAAAATCTCCCTCAGTGTATCACATGGCATGGTTACATTGGCAAATAGTTTTTGTTTGATAATTTGGTGCCAAAGTTTCGGGTTCAAATGTGGTTGAATAAATTTTTATCCATTCACGGCGGAAGGTTACATGTAGGGACACAAAATAGTCCACAAAGAAAACTGTATAGAATATTAAGGCTGTATTCGAAATTTGTACGCCTGCTGTGTGTGGTATACAGTACATTAACAAGTTCTGACCCACAGTGTAGTATACTAATACAGTCACATGACCAGTTACCTCACATTTACCTCAGAGCTGTTATTACTGCATCCACTGTTTAGAGTTAGCTGCTGCTAACGCTGCTCAGTTCACCTGAGATACGGTTAGCCTAGCTGTTAGCTCCCCTCGGCTATTTCACTCTAAAACTGATCCTCTAAAGCGAGTTCATCTTTTATTAATCTTCAGACCTGTATATTTAACTTTCTGAGGCTCATTCTGATGAACACACCCCCCACTACAATCACTACACCCACATTTACTTCAGAGCTGTTATTACTGTATCCACTGTTTAGAGCTAGCTGCTGCTAACGCTGCTCGGTTCACCTCAGATACGGTTAGCCTAGCTGTTAGCTACCCTCGGCTATTTCACTCTAAAACTGATCCTCTAAAGCGAGTTCATCTTTTATTAATCTTCAGACCTGTATATTTAACTTTCTGAGGCTCATTCTGATCAAAACACACCCCACTACAATCACTACACCCACATTTACCTCAGAGCTGTTATTACTGTGTCCCTTGTTTAGAGCTAGCTGCTGCTAACTTAGATGCCTCTTAAAAAAACTCTCCCATCGAAGGTTACTACATAAAATGATGAAATTATTCAATCCATGCACTGTTTTATGATAGTTTTGCCATAAAGTAATAAATAAAGCATTCATAAAGGATACATGCAGCCCAGTAAACATTTGAACTGTTAAAACAACATTAAAATAATAATTAAAAAAAAATCAGCCTATTTGAGATGTAACCTAGTTCATTCAGAGTGGGTTCGGTGTGAATAAGTTGTTTGTAAAGTCTCTAATTTCTTTATCGTGGTGATGATGGGAACCAGATGTTGACCTCAAAAAGCTCCCTCACAAAAAAAGATAATACGTGAAAAAGGTACAAAAACCTGAAAAAGTGAAAAAAAGAGTGAAAAAAATGTCAGTTTTGTTGAAGAGCCAAAGGCAGGAAAAGTTCACACTGACAATAATAAATGTAAATTAATTATTTAGAATAAATTAATTTGGCTGACACTCATCCCCTTTAATAGCAATACCAATTTCCATATACACTACCAGTCAAAGGTTTAGGTGGACGTTTGTTTCCTATCACCACCACTGTAAAGAAGTCTTTATAATCAAGTTATTAACACCAAATGTGAATGTGTTTACATCTTAAATAATTCTTTTCCTAAACTCTCTTCTTTGCAGTGTTGGGGCTTTATATGGAAAGCCATCAGGTTCCTGAATAAGCTGTGAGCCTTTCACCAATACCACCAACACCAACACCACCAACACCACTGCACTCTGACACTTTATTATTATTAATACTCTTATATATCACCGCTATGGACTGAGTCACTTAAAACAACAGGAATAGATATAAATATACATATTTATATTTAGCTCCGCCCTCTCTCAGACTATCCTTGTCTAATAAATGTACATATCAGAGAATTTCTACAGAACCCCTCCTGCCTTTGTATATTCTCTATATTTTGTGTATTTTGTATTTATTTAATATAACTTCAATATCTCTTTATTTTAATATGTTTAGTATGTATATAATGTTGTCCTCCTGTAGAGTATCAACCTGAGCCTCACCACAAGCATTTTAATGCATAAATGTCCTGGCATGTTGTGCAAATGACCAATAAATCTGAAACTTGAACTTGAAACTTGATGATGTGTTTTCTTTGGGAACTATTTTGCATGTATCCCTCCGCCTTTAACTGATCCAAATAAATGGGCTAAGGAGACGTTTCAGGTTAGAACGTCTTCATAAAGCTATTATAACACAGCATATAATATCAGGCAGTGTATGTACCTATTTCACGTATTATCTTTTTGTGAGGGAGCTTTTAGAGGTTGACGTCTGGTTCCCATCACCCCCAGTGTAAAGATATTGCAATTCTTTACAATCAACTTATGCACATCAAACCCACACTGAATTAATTAGTTTACATCTCAAATAAAACTTTCTTCTTTACATTGTTGGGTCTTTATACAGAATATTGATGATATGTTTTCTTTGGGGACTATTTTGCTTCACAGCACCCTGCATGTATCCCTCCGCCATTAATTGATCCTAGTAAATGGACTAACAAGACGTTTCAGGTTAGAACATCTTCACAAAGCTATCCTCACACAGCATCTAAGACGCCAGGCAGTGTATGTACCTAAGTTTTTTAACATATTATCTTTTTGTGTGGGAGCTTTTAGAGCTTTAGAGTCAACGTTAGAGTCTGCGTCTGGTTCCCATCACCACAACGGTAAAGAAATTAGAGCCTTTACAATTAACTTATTCACACCAAACCCACATTAAATGACTTAGTTTACATCTCAAATAATTATTTTCCTAGATTTTCTTCTTTACAGTGTTGGGGCTTGATAACATATCGTCTTTGGGGACTATTTTGCTTCACAGCACCCTGCATGTATCCCTCCGCCATGAACTGACCTGATTAAATGAACCAACAAGACGTTTTAGGCCAGAACGTCCTCACAAATCTATCATAAAACAGTGTATAAGAAATCAGGCGGTGTATGTGTAACTGTTTCACGTTACTAACTTTCTGTGAGGGAGCTTTTTGAGGTGGACGTCTGGTTCCCATCACCACCACTGTAAAGAAACCTAGGGCTCTACAGTTTTACCACTACTGACTGACTTTGTTTACATCGTTTAAAAAAGACTCGGCGTATCTCTCCTTTCATCCAGCTACCGAGTGAACCTTCCGTGCCTGTCGAATGTGGACTAAAACCTAAAACTCTTTTCTAAGTTACGAACTAGCCTCTTAAATCAGCAGCGAGCAGCCAGCGTGCCCGGCGGCGGAAGGGTTAAGGGTAAAGTGAACTGAATTGTAAGAAGTTGGTTTCCAGGGGAACTATTCTTACTGTTCCAGCTGAGCTGGGCGAAACCATTCGCGACGCAGAGAGAGGGGGGTGGACGCCAACCGCCAACACGCTTCTCCTACATCCTCAGCGCTTCTAACCGCACCCCGAACAAACATGACCGAACACATGGCTACGGTGAAACAGACGGTAATACCGTAGCCTCTTGTTTTACTCGCGAAGGTTCGTCCCCGTGTAAGCTGCGCGCGCGCCTCCCCCTCCTCGCGGCGGCGCGGTGCAGGCGGCCCTGCCAAGTCAGTTTGAAAAGATCAGACAAAGGCAGCAGGAAGCCCCTCGGCTTGGCAATGCGTGCGAGCGGAGCGCCAACGCGAAGCGAAAGCTCTCCTTCTCCCTCTCCCTCTCCTTCTCTTCTGCTAGCGGGCTGAACCGGACGCTCGGAACCGCACTCTCGCTCGCGCTTACGGTTCACGGCGCTTTCGGAGATATTTATGTTGTTTGGTGAGGGTGGGAGGAGGAGGGGGGGCCATGCACGACCGTCTGGATCCACGGCTCCGGAGAGGACGATCATGTGAAGGCGGAGCGGGCAGCGCTGTGTGACCGCCAGCGTTCCCCCCCCATCGCTGCTGCTGCCACCGCCGCCGCTACTGCTGCTGCCGCCGCCTTTGGATTGAAACAAGCAGAAGCTCTTAGCTCCTTTTTTTTTGGGGGGGGGGGACCCTCTTGTATTTGAGTCCTACTGCGCAAGCAGAAAAGCATCACGTGGGACGTGGAGTTGATCGATTTCCAGCAGTTAAATGTGAAGTAAGCTTGGAAAATTAATTTTAATTTTTATTTTTTGTGGGGACTGAACGGAGCACGTGAGTGGATTATTATTAATATCATAATTCTTAGTTTTTATTAACAAGCAAGAATGGAGACGCACATCTCTTGCCTGTTCCCGGAGATCCTGGCCATGATCTTCAGCTACCTGGACGTGCGGGACAAGGGCCGGGTGGCCCAGGTGTGCGCGGCGTGGCGGGACGCTTCCTACCACAAGTCGGTGTGGCGGGGCGTGGAGGCTAAGCTGCACCTGAGGAGGGCCAACCCGTCCCTGTTCCCCAGCCTGCAGGCCCGGGGCATCCGGCGGGTACAGATCCTCAGCCTGCGGCGGAGCCTGAGCTACGTGATCCAAGGGATGCCCAACATCGAGAGCTTGAACCTGAGCGGCTGCTACAACCTGACGGACAACGGCCTGGGCCATGCCTTCGTGCAGGAGATCCCCTCGCTGCGTGTGCTCAACCTGAGCCTGTGCAAGCAGATCACGGACTCCAGCCTGGGCCGGATCGCCCAGTACCTGAAGAACCTGGAGGTGCTGGAGCTGGGCGGCTGCAGCAACATCACCAACACGGGCCTCTTGCTGATCGCTTGGGGCCTGCACAGACTCAAGAGCCTGAACCTGCGCAGCTGCCGGCACGTGTCGGACGTGGGCATCGGCCACTTGGCCGGGATGACCCGGAGCGCGGCAGAGGGCTGCCTCAGCCTGGAGTATGTGACGCTACAGGATTGCCAGAAGCTGACGGACCTGTCTCTAAAGCACATGTCCAAGGGCCTGGCCAAGCTGCGGGTGCTCAACCTGAGCTTCTGCGGCGGCATCTCGGACGCGGGCATGCTGCACTTGTCGCACATGGGCAGCCTCCGCGTGCTCAACCTGCGCTCCTGCGACAACATCAGCGACACGGGCATCATGCACCTGGCCATGGGCTCGCTGCGGCTGGCCGGCCTGGACGTGTCCTTCTGCGACAAGGTGGGCGACCAGAGCCTGGCGTACGTGGCGCAGGGCCTGTACGGCCTGCAGTCGCTCTCGCTCTGCTCGTGCCACATCAGCGACGACGGCCTGAACCGCATGGTGCGGCAAATGCACGAGCTGCGGACGCTCAACATCGGCCAGTGCGTGCGCATCACGGACAAAGGCCTGGAGCTGATCGCCGACCACCTGACTCAGCTGGCCGGCATCGACCTGTACGGCTGCACCAAGATCACCAAGCGCGGCCTGGAGCGCATCACCCAGCTGCCCTGCCTCAAGGTGCTCAACCTGGGCCTATGGCAGATGACGGAGAGCGAGAAAGTACGGTGAAACTTGGCTGGGGGAGGAGGAGGAGGCAAGGGAGGAGGAGGAGGAGGGGTAGTATGTGGGCGGGGAGTTTTCATTATTCACAAATAAAAGGCTGTTTGCTCACTGTCGTCCTGGCAGTTCAAAGAAGCCAAAGCAGCCTCAGCCGAGACTTCTCTGTGGTTCATGCAAAACCCTATATCATAAATATATCCGTATAAGCAGTATTCCATAAGCAAGCTCGTTAACCCATTCCCTAATCCGCCCGTGTGGTGAAACACTAAACCAAGAAAACAGAAGAAGAAGAAAAGTTTGGTTTCAATTCCCAACCAGTCGCAATATCAGACCTCCTCCCTCCCACGCCACGGCGCCTAAATCGGCTTGGCTACCTCGTAGATGTAGTAGAAACTATTCTTTTAAGAAAAGAAGAAAACAAAAAGAGGAAAAAATAAAACGAGAGAAAGAAACGGAGATCAATTGTGCCTGGGAATACACTCCCCTCCCCCATCTTGTGTTTCTGTTCTGTTCCCCCCCCCCCCCTGCTTGAGAACAGCAGAAATGAAGCACCGGGCTCTAACTACCTTTGTTAATTTGGCCAACAAAAGACTGGAGGGGGGGACAGGAGCCGAGGGACTGGGCTCAGACACTGAACCGAGTTTATGCAAAGACGGACTAGACGTTAAATAACGCTCGCTGGTTTGTATACGAGAGCTTTTTCTATTTTTCCTTCTCTCTAGTTTTTGGTTCTTCTGCTTGAGGGCCTTCTCGGAACCCGAGGTCCCCGTGCTTATGCCTGCGGAGAGCAGATATTGGGTTAGTTTATCGGCTGTTATTCAGAGCATCGTACTTCAAATTGAAGTGAATTGCCCACAGATGTCCCTTCTCCCGACCAGTTCCTGTCAGTAGCTTGCTCTAGTTATTTTTATTTATTTTTTATTTTATTATTTTTTTTCCCTATTTGGCTTCCTTGTAGGTCGCACCAGATATTTTCCTATTTTTTTAATTATTTTTTTTTATTGTTTTCTTTTATTTTTTAATTTTTTTAATATTTTAATTTTATTTAATTTTTCTTTTTTTTTTTTAGATTTTTTTTTTAATTTAGTTTTTAATGTTTAAATTCACTCAAAAGACTTTATTATTCTAATGAAGAGTAGTGGATTTTTTTCTCTCTCTCTCTCTCTCTCTCTCTCTCTCATTCTCTTTCTCTCTCTCTTTCTCTGGGGTAAGAATCAGAACTCGCGTAAGGCCTGTGTAATATGATGGTGTATCGACCTACGAACATGTACTGAGTCCTGCTGAGAAGCTACTGTGTTTTAAATGTACTGTATGTATTTGTAAAGGAAAAAAAGAATCTCAAATTGTTTTATATTCTTACAGTAAACATTAAAGTTGATATTTATATAATTACAAAAAAAAAGCGCCACTCGGAATTTTCCTTTTCCCGTTTTCCGGCTCTGTGTGTGTTTCAGTGCGGGGTTCTAGCGGTCTTCGTGCTCAGGCCTAAAGCTTGGGGAGGTGTGTGCCCACGGCGGCGGGCCGGGTGGATATGGATACACATGGACGTTCTCCTCTTTGGTGGCGGCTTCTCATCCCGTGGTGTGGTGCCGTGTTTACGAGGCGCTAGAAAATGGATGCTTCTGCTTGATTAGGCTGCGTAGGGTGCTGGCATAATGAGGGTTGGAGCTTCCCGTCTTGTCTTGCGGCCCTCTGACTGGATTTTTGGCAGTCTGAGGGTTCAGAGAGGATGATTTTGCGTCGATGGCATGCTCGCAGAGTGTGTGCTGGTAGGGTGAATCCAAGTCTGTTGTCTCCTGAAGTTAAGCAGCCAGGTCTGAATTTCTCTCTCTCTCCTTTTCTCTCTGTCTTTCTCGCTCTTGCTCAGTCACGCATACCACATCTGAGAGATGGAGTTTGTCCCGCAGGAGCCGTCCTCCCCCTCACACACACACACACACACACACACACACACACACACACACACACACACACACTTTTAAACATTCCTCACCATCATTCAAAGCGTTTAAGCTTTCTTCTTTTTTCTTCTCCCCCCAACCCCCTTTCTCCCCCCTCACCCCGATCCTCACCAGCACACAGCGTGGAGGAGGAGGGGGTCAGACAGGACGGAGGCCGCTTGACCAGCGAGGGAGGGAGGGAGGGAGGGAGGGAGGGCGAGAGAGAGAGGGAGGGAGGGAATTCACAGCCTAAAGGTCACTGTGATCTCTCTTTTAAAGAGCCTTGCCGAGTTTATGAGCCGTTACTGACGGGGTTCTGGGTTATCATGCGTGTCGAGTTTTACATTCGCTTTAACAAGATTTGATGCTCATACTTTTTCACTTGGGGTCCACGTTTGGGGGCGCCTGTATTATTGCTGAAATGGGACTAGATCATAACTAGTTTGGGATCCACCAGGTCATACCAGTTTGGGTTCCACGTCTGCGGTTGTCTGTATTGTTGTTCGAATTGGACTAGTTTGGGGTCCATGGGTGGTGTTGTCTGTATTGTTGTTTAAATGGGACTAGATCATAACTAGTTTGGGATCCACAAGATCATAACTAGTTTGGGGTCCACAGTTGGTATTGTTGTTCAAATGGGACTAGATCATAACTAGTTTGGGATCAACTAGGACATGCCAGTTTGGGGTCCAAATCTGGGGTAGTCCGTATTATTGTTTGAATGGGACTAGATCATAACTAGTTTGGGATCCACTAGGTCATACCAGTTTGGGGTCCACGTCTGCGGTCGTCTGTATTGTTGTTCGAATTGGACTAGTTTGGGGTCCATGGGTGGTGTTGTCTGTATTGTTGTTCAAATGGGACTAGATCATAACTAGTTAGGGATCCACATGTGGGGTGGTCCGAATTATAATTCGAATAGGACTAGATCGTAACTTGTTTGGGGTCCACGTCTGCGGTCGTCTGTATTATTGTTTGAATGGAACTAATAACTAGTTTGGGATCCACAAGATCATAACTAGTTTGGGGTCCACAGCTGGTATTATTGTTTGAATGGGACTAGATCATAACTAGTTTGGGATCAACTAGGACATACCAGTTTGGGGTCCAAATCTGGGGTAGTCCGTATTATTGTTTGAATGGGACTAGATCATAACTAGTTTGGGATCCACTAGATCATAACTTGTTTGGGGTCCACGTTTGGGGGCGCCTGTATTGTTGTTCAAATTGGACTAATTTGGGGTCCATGGGTGGTGTTGTCTGTATTGTTGTTCAAATGGGACTAGATCATAACTAGTTTGGGATCCACATGTGGGGTGGTCCGTATTATTGTTCGAATAGGACTAGATCATAACTAGTTTGGGATCCATGGCTGGTGTCGTCTGTATTATTGTTTGAATGGGACTAGATCATAACTAGTTTGGGATCCACAAGATCATAACTAGTTTGGGGTCCATGGCTAGTGTCATCTTTATTATTGTTTGAATGGGACTAGATCATAACTAGTTTGGGATCCACTAGGACATACCAGTTTGGGGCCCACATCTGGGGTAGTCCGTATAATTGTTTGAATGGGACTAGATCATAACTTATTAGGATCCACTAGATCATAACTAGTTTGGGGTCCACGGCTTGTGTCGTCTGTATTATTGGATTGTACATTTTATCAACTGTTATCACTATTATTGGAACAGTGTCACGTTTTTGTTGTTGTTGTTTTTCTGAGTCATGCTGAGACATACTGGCTCGAAATCTCCTGTGGAAACATCTACGGCTAGGATCCTTTATAAGCTACGTAATACAGGTCGTAAAAAGACCACCATTAGGGCGCAGGATCGTTCTAACAAAGGAGAGCGGGGGCGTTGGCAACAACCTGCAAGGCCTTTCTTTTACGGCACCTGCGGCTGAAGGTGTCGGTGGCTTACAGTGAGACGCTTTGAAGTTTTTTTTGGAGAGAGCCAGGCAGGGGGTTGGGTGTGGGGGTTGTGGTGGTGATGGTGGGGGCAGGGGGCATGAGTTGCTGGATTGGGTGGACTGTCCCAGTGGAAAGAGGGTGTAGTCAGTCCAGAGGTGCTGTAGCCTACACTAAGGTGTCTCTTTACGGCAGTGCTTCTGAACCCTGGTCCCAAAAGAACCTCCTGCCCTGCTTCTCAACCCTGGTCAGTTTTAGAGCTTTCCCTGCTCCCAACACGTGATTTAACTGATCAGCTCATGAATAACCCCTTTCAGAGGGGGGCGGGGGGTTTGTTAAAGCTGGGAGTCCACTACAATGTGCAGGACAGGGGTCCTCCAGGGCCAGGATTGAGAAACACTGCTTCAGGGAACCAGAAGTGCTTCTCAAAAGACGTTGGTCTGAGTGCGAGGAAGCCTTTGAAGGTCCTCCATGTAATGTAAAAGTATTGAGGTTTATGTGGGAGGAAGGAAAAGTAAGTCGGGAAAAGTGTGGAATAGGAGCGAGGGAGAGGGAGGGAGGGAGAGGGAGAAGGTGCCTAGACGTACTGCCAGCCTAAGATCTCTGGAAAAAAACTGGGAGGAATTTGTGAGTCACCGTTTGACTTTGCTCTGTGAAAAGTGAGTGTGCAGTGCGAGAGCCCTGTCTGACTCCAGCAGACGGGCACACACGCCGGCTTAGCAAACACGGCACAGCACACATTGGGGGTGGATCCCGGGCTGTGGAGATGGAAACAGTCTCGTGTTCCGCTTTGCTCTGAAAAGGCTGCTGTGCTCGGTTAGTTCAGGAGACAGTGATCAGTCCGCAGCCTACCATGCAGCAAGTTCTGTATATCAGACCGTTTGGACATTGGACAGATGATGAGGGTGAAACAGAGCTGATGAAGAAGGGTGGTGTTAAGGTGGTGCCACAGAATATACCAAAGAACTTTCCAGTGTATGGATCTTCTGTGGAAGTATCTTGGTTAATGTGGAAATGGTGATCCAATCAATTGTCTGCCTGTGATTGGACGGCTGAGATGTAAACATTCGTTCAGAGTGGGGTGGAAAGATGGGTGGTCTTCGTGTTCAAATCAAGGACAGGCGAATCGGATTTGTTCCTTAACTCTGATCTTTCAGGTGATCAGATCGGATTTGTGTGCCCAAGCATCACCAGCCTATCTACATGGGTGGTAATGACATAGGCGTCAGTAACTACATACCAAGTTCCAGTACCTCCATCACTCTGGATTTCACATTGTTGTTGTGTGACGTGAAAGTCGATTCTGAAATGGAGTCCGAGTTTCTACAGTATCCAGAATGGGTTGCTTCTGTAAAAATCTGATTGGATTTCTGTCCAGATCAAATCACATAAGCTAAAATTCCACATATAGTCTATTCCGATGATCAACAGTGGGGAAAACGTAGAGGAGTAAGGCTGTGCTCAGATTGTAGGCAAATGGGATTGTCTACATTTGCAAGTGATCAGATTGCATGTGTGTGTGTCCAAGTATCACCAGCATCATCTGCATGAGTGGTAACTACATGGGCGTCTGTTACTACGTAGCGAATCCAGGTACTTCCGTCAGACTGTGTTGTTGATTTGTCTTTGAAATCTGCTTTGAGAGGCCGGAGCATCCAGACCAGGATTCTTTTTTAAAATCGTATTGGAAATGCATTTCAAACAATGTCTGATTAGCAAAAAAATGAATTTCATGTTTATCTGTTTGTTAATGTTTTCTGTCCAGACCAAACCACAAGAGCTGAAATCCCAAATATTGTCTATTCCGATTATCATTAGGCTAAATTATCCCACTATAAACACGCAACCTCATGTAGAAACCTCATCGGAATGAGTAAGGCTGGACAAATTATGTTGTAATGACACTGTTATTAGCAAGTGATTAGATTGGACTTTGACATTCGGCTTGAATGGCCAGAGCATCCAGACTGGGAGACTTCTGTAAACTGCTGGTTGGAAATGCATTTCAAACTACATCCGATTTGCGAGGAATGGACTTCATGTATTTATATTTTCACTGTCCAGGTCAAATCACAACAGCTAAAATTCCAAATAAAGTCCATTCCGATTGTCAACAATGTGGGGACAGTGTAACCTAGTAGCACAGAACTGCATGTAGCTATTTAAGGCTGTGTTCAGATTGCAGGCAAATAGGATTCTTTTCTCAACTCAGATCTTTCGAGACGACTGCTGGACTGTTATTTGAAAGGATCAGATCGGATTTGTATGGTCCTAGCATCACCAACCTATCTGCATGGGCGGTAATGACATAGGCGTCAGTAACTACATACCACGTTCCGGTACTTCCATCACTCGGGATTTCACATTGTTGTTGTATGACATGAAAGACGATTCCGAAAAGCAGGTTGAGTGGCTAGAGCATCCAGAGTGGGATGATTCTGTAAAAATCAGATCTGATTTCTGTCCAGACCAAATCACAAGAGCTGAAATTCCGAATATACTCAATTCCGATGATCAACAGTCGGGAAAATGTAGCCGATTTAAGGCTGTGTTCAGACTGCAGGCAAATGGGATTCGTTTCTCAACTCGGATCTTTCGAGACGACTGTCTGGACTGTTATTTGAAAGTGATCAGATCGGATTTGTATGGTCCCAGCATAACCAACCTATCTGCATGGGCGGTAATGACAGGCGTCAGTAACTACATACCACGTTCTGGTACTTCCATCACTCTGGATTTCTCGTTGTTGTATGACATGAAAGACGAATCTGAAAAGCAGGTTGAGTGGCTAGAGCATCCAGAGTGGGATGCTTCTGTAAAAATCAGATCGGATTTCCCAAATCACAAGAGCTGAAATTCCAAATATACTCAATTCCGATGATCAGTAGTGGGGAAAATGTAGCCGATTTAAGGCTGTGTTCAGATTGCAGGCAAATCGGATTAGTTGCTTAACTTGGATCTTTTATTTATTTATTTTTGAAAGTGAACAGATTGGATTTGTGTGTTCAGGCATCACCAATCTATCTTCCCTTGTGTTAACGATGTAGGTGTCCGTAACTACATATCAAATCCCAGCACTTCGGTCACACGTTGTTGATTGTCATGTTGGGAATGACGCAAAACACACTTTGAAATCCGGTTTGAGTGGCCAGAGCATCCAGACTGGGATCCAACTAAAAATCCGATTGGAAATGAATGTCAAACCACCTCCCACACTCGTGGGCTGGGTCCGATAAACAAATTTGGTGTGGCTTTTTTGACTGTCAAGACAAATCAGTCAGGATATTCCAAACATCGGATTTGGGTTGGCAGTCCAAACAAGGCTTTAGACCACTGAGAGGCAACCCAACACCTGTATGCTGTGACATCACAACCATAACAAGCCAGAGAAGACAGAAATGGTCAAGAAAACAGCAATCCAGTTCTTTGCCTAAATCATTCGGGCTTGGTTTGATGGGAATATGGAGAAGATGCAGAGGAACGAGGGGGCTCCAGAGGATAATCAGGGGTCTACAACAGAAGTGTAGCCATTTCACTTCCTATCCCAAACCACCGGTGAACCTACACGCCATCTGTTTTTATATGTAGTGCTGATAATTTTTTCCATGTTGGGACTATTTTGCCTCATAACAGCCGCACGTATCCCTCCGCCATGCTTATCACAGTAAAGGGTCAAGAACCTTCACATAATGGCGATACCAATTAAAGGCTTTAGCTAAAACTTAGCAGTGCTAAAGCTAGCAGTGAACCGTCAGCTCAGTAACCGACTAATACGCCGGAGATTACCAGGGCTCATGCTGGTCCACGGCCACTAACGGCTTACCTCGAGCAGCCCAGCTAAGACCACCAGGTTAGTGCTGGGCTTTGTACAGCTGCATATGTGCGGCAGCTCCCCCTGTGCCTCCCAGCTCTTATACCTCTGCGTGTGTGTGAGGTGCGAGTTCGCGGCTGCTAGGTGCCAGCTTTCCTTGGCGAGGTTGTGACAGAGTTTGACTGGTGTCATGCGACCTTGCTGGGAGTGTGAGGGCTCGGGGCTGGAGCCAGGAGGCCCGAGCTGTCGACCTCGCTCACATGCACGTACAGAGGCGGAGAGAACAAGCAAGGCCGTCAAAACAGCCCGCAGCATACACATGGACGCTCACGCACAGAACACAGACCATCACAGCGCTGGAGACAGCAACGGGGCTGTGCGTGTTAGGGTCGGATCCGGATGGCTCTAGTGAATCTGTAGAGGCAGCATCTATATGCATATCCGTATACATGGAAGCGGCATGTCCGGGACTCTGGAGGTAGGGCTTTCTGATGATATCGATTCACTTGAGTATCGCGATATTCGGTTTTTGACACTACCGATTCTCAGTGTTCCACCGCAATGTAAACAAGTAGTGCAAGTGTGCACCGCTAACTTTAGCATTAGCAAACATATGGGCATGATGGGAAGTTGGCAATGTGTCTTCATAAGTACCATGTAATATCTTAACGAGCACCAATAACAGCTGTGATTGGATATGGCATTCTGGATGTAGGCCACATCCGTGTTCTGAGGAGAATTCCCTGTAGACTGGGATTTTACCCACTGCTGGTAGACCCGTATGAGCGTACGCTTCCATACACCTGCAGATTCAGCTACTTCCTTCACACTATGGTCTTTGGCCACGCCCAGATGCAGTCACCCCTTTTAGCCAATCATTAACATCTGCTCTGGAGCGTTCCACACATGGAACGAGACATTCCCTGCACTGTAGCACCTCTTCCCAATCTATGGATCCCATCACTCACACCCCACAGGTATTTTTAGCCTCGTCATTCACATGCAGCGCCCTCTGCAGGAGCCTGTAGGTACTACCACCTTAAACACACAGATGCTGACTCGTGTTTTGTCTGATGGGCTAGACTATACGTCATTACTCCTCTTATGTACTATATTTATTAATATCAAGGTCACACCTGGGGGTGATGCGGTCATCTTCAAGAGCTGGAGCTGCCACTATGATGCACTGCAAATCAATACGTTTAGGAAGGTCAGCGTGTTTTACACTCATCCTGAAGTCCATTGAGAACCAAATGGACTACAGTCTGTACCTGTAGAACTACAGAGTGCTCCTCTATGCTCAGTGGAGCTGATAGAATGGACACTGAGTGTAGATACAAGGAGGTGTACCTAATATTACGGCTTTTAACGCGTAACGTCACCTGTGCACCACACGCATCTCGATGACCTCATCGTTCCCTTTCTCCGTGTTTTGAAAAGCACAGAGCTTCAGCTAGCCGCACTCCGCTTTCCCCATTGTGCTGACTGGATTAAGTGACGGGTACACATGTACCCTGCTGTATCGGCTTTCATATGCAGCGTAACGCTACACCCGTGCAGCGCTCCGGAGGCCCATGCATGAAAGAAACTTAAGTGCTGGATTCAAAATCCCACAACATAACAAAGCCCATTTCTTAGCTCCAGTAAGACTCCCGGTAACCGGACGCGTCTCTTTAAACTGGCCGTTCGTTAGCGTAATCCCGGACCTGAACCGGGGGGGGTTGGCGGGCTATAGCGCCTGACAGGAAGAAGGGGGACGAAGGAAAGGGGACAGGAGCTGCTGTACTAGCGGCTATATCGTTTCAGAGCAGTGCGATCGTGGCTCCGAAGGCCTCTGATGTGTGCTCTTCAGAGTGTTTTCTTTCCCCCAGTTCACGAGAGCTGTATCAATAAATCTTATTGACCCCCCGACATCCTATCGGCCTGCAGGTAGGTCAGGTTCCTGGCTCTCGGAACGGCAGAAGTGACACATCAGTTTCATATTAGTTACTGAATAACAGGCCGTCAGATTAATGACTAAACAATAAGCTTACAGTTTAATACTGGCTAACTGTTGTTCTTCAGTTTCACTGTCTCTCTCTCTCTCTCTCTCTCTCTCTCTCTCTCTCTCTCTCTCTCTCTCTCTCTCTCTCTCTCGTCCTTGACATGTGCCTTTCTGTTGTTTCAAATTTGCATTAACAGCCCAGTCCTTTCAGGCCATATTTGGAAGCTAAGCTGCAAAAATAGTCAGTCTTCATAAATACACACACACACATACATCGTCTCTGTCCAAAGAACAACAAGGATCTCCAAAATGGCACCTTTACAGGAGAGGCCAAAAACCTCATCTAGTTTGAATGGAAGTCAATGGAACCAGACGTCTTTCCAAGAGGTTTTGACCCATTTCTGTTGGTCCGCTCATCATGAAACGTTTCCACGGTGTAAACAGCAGCTGCTGTGTTCAAATGATGCATGAAAGTGAAAATCGACAAAAATGGAGATACGTCGTTTTCTTTGGACAGCGACAACAAACAACAGCTGCACACAGAAGGAATCAACCGACGAGAGTGAAACTTGGTGGGTAGGTTTGTCGACGTGAGACGTGCCAATGATTCAAGGCCTTATCTCTGTACCTGACTGATCCAACAGCCACGATAGCGGGTATTCAGTGACCAGTGGTGCCTCCATGAGTCATCCTGTTAGTGCAGCACCATTGGTAGACGGCTGCACCACGCAGGACTACATGCACACAGACCGTTACCACGACTGTCCTTAACACCACGTCACCGTCACCAAAGACTGCAGTGGTGTCGTACCAGACTGTCATGGAGTGACTCAGAATGGCAGCGGGTCATCTTCAGTGACGAGTCCCGCTTTAGTCTTGGTGGATACGCCCAACGAATCCCTGTGTGGAGGCACCGTGGTCAGCACCAAGATGACCCGTTTGTTGTCACACACCCTAACCCTACTGCACAAACTATATATATATATATACATACATGTATATATTCACACATATACACAGTGACGGACAGTAGGTGCGGTCTTTAGGCTGTTAGGTAAGGGTGGAGGACAGTTGCATATGTGTGGGTTGGGTAATAGGGTGGGTTTAAGTGAGTTCTAGCCTCATTGTTTACTGATTGGTAGAAAGACCTGACAGCTACACATCCTTTCAGACCCATAGCATTGAGGCGTCTTCTCACAGTGGAAGGATGGACAGCTCCTCTTTCTCAAAGACGGAAGCTCTGTTTATCCTATAGGGACAGTACTGATGGTCTACCATGTCTTCCAGGTGGTTGTTAGGAGTCAGATTGTCCCGTATGTATGGAAACTGAGCTCAACCACTGACTGGAAAGTTAATAAACGAGGTGGTCTCTGACTTTTCCGCACCACCGTATAGGACCGTATGCATATCCCTGCAGAAGTGTGGGAGTGAGAGGAGGCTGCAGGGTGAGGTTGAGCACACAGCAGGTTTTCTCCCTTGTGTGTATGTGAGTGGGAGGTGTGGAGGGGCGTTAGTGTTCTGTGAGTGTGTGTGTGTGTGTGTGTGTGTGTGTGGTACTCTGCATCCACTCAGGCAGGGAAAGAGGTAGGGAGAGAGAGCGCGAGAGTGAAAGCGAGGGAGTGGGGGGGGAGATGAGAGATGGATGACAGGAGGAGGCGTGCTGCAGTCTCTCCACGCAAATGCATTAGCCTCTTTACCACATCTGCCCGGCCCTCGGAGGCCACAGGCCAGCCGCACTCAGCGCAGGTTACACGCAGCCTGGGCGGCACGCTGAATCGCCTGAGAGGTTAATGGAATGTTTTGGAGGCCGCACGCGCGTGTGTGGACACATTTCCAACCATATATTTAAAGTAGCGTAGCTGTAGGGGCCCTCGCCGCACACCACGCACACTATATCCCGAACACAGTTCATGTAAACATTCAGTGTGTGGGAATATGAGAGGTGCGGGAGAGGTGGGTTAAAGGTGCAGCGGAATGTGTTTGTTCAGCATTCAAATTGTTCTATGATGTTCTACATAGATGGTCTATGACTTCGGTCACCCAGACGTGGTTCTACGCTGTGCCCGGGTTCTCCCTATGATCCGAAGGATCTCTCTGTCTGCCTCTCTTTCTACCGTCTCCGTCAATCTCTCATCTTACTCCCAACTCCTTTCTCCTCCCTCCCTCTTTCTCCCTCCCTCCCTCCCTCTCCCTCCCTTCCTTCCTTCCTTCCTTCCTTCCTTTTTCTCTCTCTTCCTTCCATCCTTCCTTCCTTTCTCTCTCTTCCTTAGTTCCTTCCTTCCTTTTTCTCTCTCTTCCTTCCATCCTTCCTTCCTTTCTCTCTCTTCCTTAGTTCCTTCCTTCCTTTTTCTCTCCCTCCCTTCCTTCCTCCCTTCCTCTCTCTCTCTTCCTTCCTTCCTCTCTCTCTCTCTTCCTTCCTTCCTTCCTTCCTTCCTTCCTTCCTTCCTTCCTCTCTCTCTTACTTCCTTCCTTCCTCTCTCTCTCTTCCTTCCTTCCGTCCTTCTTTCTTCCTTCCTTCCTTCCTTCCTTCCTTTCTCTTCCTTCCTTCCTCTCTCCCTTCCTTCCTTCCTTTCTCTTCCTTTCTCTCTCTCTCTCTCTCTCTCCCTTCCTTCCTTCCTTCCTTCCTTCCTTCCTTCCTTCCTTCCTTCCTCTCTCCCTTCCTTCCTTCCTTTCTCTTCTTTCCTTCCTCTCTCCCTTCCTCTTCCTTCCTTTCTCTCTCTCTCCCTTCCTTCCTTCCTTCCTTTCTCTTCCTTCCTGTCTCTCTCCCTTCCTTCCTTCCTTCCTTCCTTCCTTCCTTCCGCTCTCTCTTCCTTCCTTCCTCTCTCTCTTCCTTCCTTCCTTCCTTCTTTCCTTTCTCTTCCTTCCTTTCTCTCTCTCCCTTCCTTCCTTCCTTTCTCTTCCTTCCTTTCTCTCTCTCTCCCTTCCTGCCTTCCTTCCTTCCTCTCTCTCTTCCTTCCTTCCTCTCTTCCTTCCTTCCTCTCTCTTCCTTCCTCTCTCTTCCTTGCTTCCTTCGTTCCTTCCTCTCTATTCCTTCCTTCCTCTCTCATCCTTTCTTTCTTTCTTTCTTTCTTTCTTTCTTTTTCTTTCTCTTTCTCTCTTCCTCCCTTATCTGTTTCCATGTCCCTCTTTCCCTTTCTCTACGCTGTGCCGGGGTTCTCCTGATGATCCTAGAATGAAACTGAGCTGTGTTCCCAGTTACGGTGAGCTCATGAATAATCCGAGCTCTGCTCTGATTGGCTGGTTCACAGCGAGACGCCGCGATGACCACACAGACACAACAGGTATACACAGACTAAACAAAATGAGCCTCTGTGCAAATTAGCTCCGCCCACATGCTATTTAGTTAGCTACGCTAGTTAGCTTGCTAGTCGCTAAGGCCACCTATACTAGCTACTGGCTTTCCAGCTGGACATCAGCTCCCAGTTTAAGATGATCTGCCTCAACCGGCAAACACGGATACAATCACACAGCATGGCTGGACTTACAGGCTGCTGTTGGGGTTGCGATGCTAATAAAGGTGGAGCTGCTCCTCCCTTTAGTCCGGAGTGGAATGTGCAGAATGCAGGACTATATTTGTTTGGGATCCTGTTAAAGATGTGGGAGCTGAAGTGAAGTCATCGACAGTTCAGTTCTTTGGGAAGACAAAGCGGTGACATTCCCGATCTACAGCCTGGAACGTTGGATTTCTCCACCCTTTCGGGTGCTGTAGCTCCGTTGTCGTGGTTATATGTAAATGGTGGGGGTCTAAACATTAGTGTGGTCTAAACAGTTTTGGAATCGACCCGTTTTCCTGCACCTCCTCTGGAAAAGCAGGGTTGTATCCGAAGGAGGAACAGCAGTTCGGTAAATACAGTTTTCCGTGTTTCCAGGTCGACTGGTCGTTCTGAATAGGGAATGTGATAAGGATGCATTTGCATCATATACGTCAAAACCCCTATCGCCTCCCCCCATCTGCCCCGATCGCCACAATGAGCCGATTCACATCAGGCCCGCTCTGAAACACTGCGCACATCAAAGCTGCTGCGTTACGCGGACGTCTCGGGATATCAGCGGAATCCCGCTGTGATGTGGTTAGCTGTAGAGGTCTAATCCTCGGCTGCTGTTGATCAGTCGGTGTTAGGAGGCAGCTGGTGATGGTGATGATGATACGAGTTACTGGTGAGTGTGCGGAGCGTGTGGTGTATCAGCAGCTCAGGCTGTTTGGGCGGTTTGAGATCAGGCTCAGGGAGAGAAAGGGAACGTTCTAGAAAGAGTGGAGGACAGCAGCATATTCAAGCAGGAATGTGCTGGGAGCCAGCGGAATGCAACCCCCCCCCCTCTGTTCTCTCTTTCTATTTCACTTCCTCTCCTCTTATCTCTTTCTTTCTCTCTTCCTCTCTCTCTAGTTTCTCCGCTCTTTATCTCTGTCCCTTTCTCTCCCTCTTCCTGTGCTAGCCTTATCTCACTGTCCCTCTTTCCTTTCACCCTTTCTATCTATTTCTGTCCATCTCTCACTTTCTGTCCATCTCTCTCCCCCTCTCACTTTCTGTCCATCTCTCTCCTGTCTTACTCTCCCTCTTGTTTCTGCCTTTTCCTTTTCTCTCTTTCTCTCCTCCTTGTCTGTTTTCTGTTCCCTTGTTCTCACTCTGTCTTTCCATTTTTTCTCTTCGTTGACGCTCCCTTTTCTCCTCTCTGTCCTTCTCTCTCTTTCTATTTCCCTTTCACTCTTCCTTTTCTCTCTCCCTCTCATACTCTCCTCATCACTGTCCTTTTCTTTGTCTGCTCTCTCACTCTCTCCCTCAGTTTCCCTTTCCTCTGCTCTCTCCCTCTCTCCATTTCTCTTTCCCTATTATTTTTCTCTATTTTTCTTCCCATCTCTTTTCCTTCTTCTCTCCATCTCTCTGTCTGCCTCTTTCTACCTTGTTCTTTCTGTCTCTGTCAATCTCTCATCTTACTCCCAACTCCTTCTCCTCCCTCCCTCTCTCTCCCTCCCTCCCTTCCTTCCTTTTTCTCTCTCTTCCCTTCATCCTTCCTTCTTTTTTCTTCCTTAGTTCCTTCCTCCCCCCACCCTCCCTTCCTTCCATCCTTCCTCTCTCCCTTCCTTCCTTGCTTCCTTTTTCTCTCTCTCTCTCCCTTCCTTCCTTCCTCTCTTCCTTCCTTCCTTTCATCCTTCCTTCCTTTCTTCCTTCCTCTCTTCCTTCCTTCCTTCCTTCCTTCCTTCCTCTCTCTCTTCCTTTCTTCCTTCCTTCCTCTCTCTTCCTTTCTTCCTTTCTGCCTCTCTCTCTTCCTTCCTTCCTTCCTCTCTTCCTTCCTTCCTTCCTTCCTCTCTCTCTTCCTTCCTTCCTTCCTCTATTCCTTCCTTTCTTTCTTTCTTCCTTCCTTCCTTCCTTCTTTCCTTCATTCCTTCCTTCCTCTCTCCCTTTCTTCCTCTCTCTTCCTTCCTTCCTCTCCCTTCCTTCCTTCTTTCCTTCCTCTCTCTTCTTTCCTTCCTCTCTCTTCCTTTCTTTCTTTCTTTTTCTCTCTTCCTCCATTATCTCTTATCTTTCCATTTCCCTCTTTCCCTTTCTCTTGCTCTCATTTTCTCTCTCTCCACTTCCCCCTTTTCTCTCTCTCCTAAGGTCTTCCTTTTTTCTGCTGATGATCTCTCTCTTCTCTTTATTTCCCTCTCTCTCTCTCACACACTCTGTCTGACTCTTTCTTTCCCTCTGTCTATCTGTCTGTCTGACTCTCTCTCTCTCTCAGTGTCAGAGCCTGTGGAAAGGCAGCAGCATTGCACAACAGGAAGTGAGGCAGGTCCCGGGAGCTTTAAGACAAATAGACCGGTTTGATCAAGTTTAGCGCCGGCTCCCCAGAGCCTGCCTCTCAATAGCGGCGCCGCTTCACAAACACACACAGGAGGGAAAGAGAGAGCGCTCACGGCTTCATCCAGCCAGCCTCTGCTCTCTCTCTATCCCTCCCTCTCTCAGAGCGCAGGGGAAAATGGCTGATGGCTCAGGGTCACCGAGAACAATGCAGGCTTGGCCGTCCGCGGAGCCGCCTCAGAGCTCGGCACAGCACCGGCAACGGATCAATAACAAACCAGAAGGAGCCTTTTAGGGACACGGGCCGGTTTTAAGGTTACTGGAAGCAACACTTGTTTGAGCTAATGAAATGAACAGCTGTGCTTCTTCTGTACTTCTGTAACTCAAAGGGGAATTCCACCCATCCCTCAGAATTCCAGTATAATCCATTCGCACTCATTCGGAGCGGGCTGATGGGAAATGATTTGTCGTAGAGAAACTCAACCACTCGGATTACCTCACAGCGGTGGTGATGGCAACCGGGGTCTCCATGTCTATAACACATACATAGCCAGTTTATTTACTATCCAAACCCACCAGTGAGCCCACACGCGCCCTCTGAGGTTTTATAGGGAATGTTGATGAGGGTAAAAGGTGGAATATCTGGGAGAAGAAGTTTTCTTTGCCTCTGAAATCGGGTCTTAGGCCAAAACCATGACTCAGGGTCTGACCCTATATCCACAGGCGGTCAGGCATTCCTATGGGAGTTGTGATTTGTAGCCATCGTTTAGCAACAATCAGCTACGACACAGCGACTGAGCAACCAGCGGCAAATCCAGTTGAGTTGGGCTGCGTCTCAAACCGCCTACTACCACCGTACTACTCAGTGGGCGAAAGCCGCTGGAGCGAATGTGCAGTGTGTCCGAATCCGCAGTAGCAGTGGGCGAACGTTCCCCGGGAGAAAGTATGTGAGCACAGCACACTGCGCTATCCCATGATTCCACTGGAGCTGTGGAGGCGTTCCGAGCTGAGGAGTAACGTTATGAAGCGCTCTGCGGCAAATATAAAGCCCATGTTACGTGTTTACATGAATGAATGGCGGGACTTCTACGGTGGTGGCGTGACGTCTTACGTCAAATGACGTTGGCAAGATGGCGGACGTAGCACGTCCAAGGTTGTGTGGTTACTATGTACTCGCGTGCGCACTGGGTTCAATCTAGTAGCTACTGACCAAGTAGGCGATTTCTGGTGCAGCCATTGTCTCAACTTTATGCAAATGAGTAATGACGCAGTGAAGCAACAATGTAAACGATTGGCTCCAACAAATTCCTTAGACCAATCGTAGACAAGGGGGTCAGAGGTCCCCCTTGTCTATGGCAAGCCTAATCATTGGGGTCTCTGGAGAGTTAGGTCAGGGAGACGCCACAGTGACCACACAGACACAACATGTGGAAACAGACTAAATAAAACGAGCCACTGTGTAAATAAGCTCCGCCCTCATACTATTTAGTTAGCTATGCTAGTTACCTGGAGCTAATGCTAGTAGCTAACCTATACTAGCTACTAGCTTTCCATCAGGACACCAACACACAGTAGATTAAAGCTGTTCCTCGCTATGGAGCTCTCAACCGGCAAACACGGATACAATCACACAGCATGGCTGGACTTACAGGCTCCTGTTGGGGTTGTGATGCTAATAACGATGAAGCTGCTCCTCCCCTCAGTCTCTACAGGGTCAAACGCTGAGTGAGCCTGCTCCATATTGTCAGAGAGGTTTGGAAAACTATCCGGAGTGAAATGTGAAGGACTAAAGTTGTCCGGAATCCTGTGGGAGATCTGGGAGCTGAAGTTCCACCTTAAATAGTGCGGCTGTTATTTTTTTTCCTGTACAAGCTACAGCATTTAAGGTGGAACAGAACATTGGATTAAGAAGCTGGTGAATAGTGAAACCGCCACCAATAACCACTGTGACTGGATTGGGCATGTACTGGACAAGTTTCTGGATGTAGCCACATCAGTGTTCAGACACTCTTACATCAAAGCATTGCTCAGTTGGTCCAGATTTGGTGGATGGCTTCCCTGGCACCATTCCGAGGAGAATTCCCTGTAGACTGGGATTTTCCCACTGCTGGTAGACCCGTATGACCGTACGCTGCTTCCATACACCTGCAGATTCAGCTACTTAAGGTAAAGGTGGAATGGAACATCGGATTAAGAAGCTGGTGAATAGGAATTAACTTCAGCCTGGTTTAAAAAGGAACGTCAACCATGTACCGCTGACGGTTGGGTTCCTTGGGAAGGGAATGACATGTGCTGACATTCCCAAACTACAGCCTGGAACAGCCTGGATTTTTCACACAGTCCGCCATTTTGGGTGCGGAGCACCGTGGTGGTTGTATGTAAATGTTGAGGGTGTAAATATTAATGAGGCTGTTCCGTAACCGTTCAGGATGATTTGGGAAACAGACCGTACCTCCCAAGTACACAAGGAGAAAGAGCGATGTTTGAGGGTCACGGTTTGTCAGTTCTGTGTACTGAACTCTCCTTATTCAGCTATGTACAGTGTAAATACAGTGTTCCCTCCTATGGGACCTTTACGGATCCCAGGATTCGTACTAAGTAGCAAAACTAGCTGAGTAACTTCCGACTTCCGTTTATCTCCGTGAAGAAACCGATCAATTCCAGCCAACAAAAAAGAGCAAATACTGTTTAGAGATTAGTTCATGATTATTCAATCAAACCTTGCATAATACGATATTCCAACACCTTCCCGAATACGGATGATTCACTCTGGGAATGCCGGTTCAAGACCAGCTAAAAACAGGATGCAGCACTGGCAGTGGGGCCTAACGGAGGAGCCAGTCTCAGCTGGTCATTAATGCACACGCGCACACGGGGCTACATTCATAACAGTTATCTGCATAGTGTCCAGACCCGCAATCTCTGGGAGCGCGAGAAAAAAACGTCTACTGTCAGCAAAAGCGAGCTGGCGTCGTTTCAGCCTGTCAAAAGCGGCCACGGAGGAGAGGACATTCCAGCTCGCTGAGAGAGAAGGTGGGAGGGAGGCGGAGAGAGTGGACTTTGTCCACACACACACACACAAAACAGCCTAGTGGTGGGTATGGTAGCCCGAGCAGCTCGTGCCACACCGTGGGGTTATTAAAAGAAGTTTATAGGCGTATAACGTGGCGCTATTACTTGTTTATAAGCACATGTTGTGGCAAACGGAGACGCCGCCGACTATGAATCTGTCTTATTGTCTGTCTAGCTCCGCTAAACACAAACAGACCACCATGCCAAAGAAGCAGGGCGTGTATCAGCCGTGGAAAGTGACTACAGATGTCAGGAAAAGCTCACGGATAGCTTTAAAGACAGCCGAGGTACTGCAGGCCTGAAACTATGGCATCCGCCAGCGTCTCTCCACAACTGGTGCATCTGTGATGTACGGCTGATAACCATGTTACCAAGCAGGCGGTGAGCAGGTGTTACCTCCGGTCGATGTACTCGGGGATTTGGCGACCTCTCTGGTGGAAACATGTAACTGCATGCACAGTGTAGAGGAACCGAGCTGAGGATTCAAAGAGAACTTAGTCAAACCCCAGTGAGGGACGTGTCTTCTGAGGATGTGAGTCAGTTGGCCACTATTGCTAGACCTGGACATCAAGCCGGAGCTTCTTTTCTGGCTCTGAGATGCTCTCTCCATATGCATGTCCTTCATATCATCGCTGTCCAATGAAAACCATGTATCTCCAATTTGGCCGATTTTGATTTTTTGACGTCATTTCGTCACATGAGCTGCTGTTTACATTGGGTGGACATTTCATGATGAAAGGTTCACCAGAAATATCCAAAACACGCTTGGAAAAACGTTGTGTTCCATTGACTTACATTCAAATTGAATCGGGTTTTTGGCCTCTCCTGTAAAGTTGCAGTTTTGGAGATACTTGTTTTTCTTTGGACAGCGGCGATATGTTGTGGATGGCGTCTGTAATCTTACAACTAGGTGCAACTTAGAGGAGATTAGGATGTGAAACCTCCACCACCACCAATAACCACTGTGACTGGATTGGGCATGTACTGGACAAGTTTCTGGATGTAGCCACATCAGTGTTCATCACTCTTACTGGTAGAATTGCTATGGTCCAGTTTGGTGGATGCTTCCATACACAATTCAGATTCAGCTGCTTCCTTCACACTATGGTTTTCCCACCCCACATGCAGTCCCGTATTTAGCAAACGCTGCTTAATACACCTGCTTCTGGAGTGTTTTCCTTCACATGGATGGTCTTTGGCCATTCCCTGCACTGTAAGCACCTCCTCTCTGTCTACGGATCCCTTCTCTCTCTGTCCCTCTTTATTTATTAGGGTGGGTATCTCCCTCTCTCTCTCCTTCCCCCTCCCTCTCCTTCTCCCTCCCTCTCTGTCCCTTCTTACTTCTCGCCGTCTCCATCTTCCTCTCTCTCAGTCCCTCTTTACTTCTGTTTCCATCTCCCTCTCTCTCTTTTCCTCTTTACATCAATCTGTCTCCATCTCCCCCTCTCTCTGTCCCTTTTTACTTCTCTCTGTCTTCTTCTCCATCTCCCTCTCTCTCTGCCCCTCTTTCCTTCTCTCTGTCTCCATCTCCCTCTCTTTCTGTCCCTCTTCTCTCTGTCTCCATCTCCCTCTCTCTGCCCCTCTTTCCTTCTCTCTGTCTCCATCTCCCGCTCTCTCTGTCCCTCTTTACTTCTGTCTCCTTCCCCCTCTGTCCCTCTTTACTTCTCTCTCTCTGTCCCTCTTTACTTCTCTCTGTCATCTTCTCCATCTCCCTCTCTCTCTGTCCCTCTTTCCTTCTCTCTATCTCCATCTCCCTCTCTCTCTGTCCCTCTTTACTTCTCACCGTCTCCATCTCCCTCTCTCTCTGTCTCTCTTTACTTCTCTCTGTCTTCTTCTCCGTCTCCCTCTCTCTCTTTTCCTCTTTGTCTCTCTGTCTCCATCTCCCTCTCTCTCTGTCCCTCTTTACTTCTCTCTGTCTCCATCTCCCTCTCTTTCTGTCCTTCTTCTCTCTGTCTCCATCTCCCTCTCTTTCTGTCCCTCTTTACTTCTCTCTGTCTCCATCTCCCTCTCTTTCTGTCCCTCTTTACTTCTCTCTGTCTTCTTCTCCATCTCCCTCTCTCTCTTTTCCTCTTTGTCTCTCTGTATCCATCTCCCTCTCTCTCTGTCCCTCTTTACTTCTCTCTGTCATCTTCTCCATCTCCCTCTCTGTCCCTCTTTCCTTCTCTCTATCTCCATCCCCCTCTCTCTCTGTCCCTCTTTACTTCTCTCTGTCTCCTTCCCCCTCTGCTCCTCTTTACATCTCTCTGTATTCTTCTCCCTCTCTCTCTGTCCCTCTTTCTTGCTATGGACTTGGTTATCATGCTCGTCGACCAGACTAGGGCTAGCTAAGCTAGAAGATGGGCAGCACAGAAAAAGGACCAGCAACCAAAACACAAATCCAGTTTGGGTTTTCCTACTGGGTTCTAGTGGGTTCTTGGTCAGTTAGCTGAAGTGAGAGTCCACAGGAGCCAGACATGTATCTGTCTCCATTCGTTTAAGAACCGTTATAGATCCCATTGAACAGACCGTGAACAAATTTTAATAAACTGGTGGACTTGCCCTTTGACTAAAGCTGAGCTATACGTCCCATAATGCAGACAGAGGCCCCGGCGTTTGAGCTCATAGCTCACATCTCTGCTCGTCTCACTTATTTTTCTTCCCATAGCATCACTCCATCCTCTCGTCTAATTCAGACGCTTTTAAATGCTGCCCCCCACCATCCTCCCCGAGCCCCCCTCCCAGTCAGATTTGGAGGCTCTCAGTGTGACATGGTGAAGTGCTGCTCGTGTCTGCCTCAAGGCTGCCGTCGGAGGCAGACACTGAAAGTTATAAAGCATCTGACAATATCACCGCACGCTGTTCAGACTACTCACCCCCTCCCTCTATCGCTCCCTCACTCCCGGCCCTGCTGTCTTTCTTTCACTCCTTACATCTCCATCCCATTTTACCTTTCCGACAACACCGCCATTCTTTCTCTCCCTTTACCAGTAGTTCTTCTCCTCCTCAGCCTCGAACCTGTTCATGTGTTCGTATAGGCTACTGTATATACCCACAGGGCCAGATTTCTCCCTATCCCCCTCCCTCTCTCCCTCTCTCTCTCTCTGCTACCTTTTTCCTCTCCTCCACTAATGCTGTATATTGGCCATTTTTAGCCTCCTATTTCCATCCTGCTGTACGCTCCTGCTATCCTCTCTTCTCCCTCTCCCTCTCTGTGCTCTGTGCTCTGAGGCTAGCTGCTGGGAGACCGTAGAGAGCATTTCTCTTCTGTGCTGCCACTTTCTCTCTCTCTCTCTCTCTCTCTCTCTCTCTCTCTCTCTCTCTCTCTCTCCTTTCAGAGGCTTTTTTTGTCGGCTTTGTCACTCAACACGACATGTCCTGTCACATGGTCCATTCGCTCCGACAGACACAGGGCCAGAAAGGGCTGCTTGCTTCTCTCTCTCTCTCTCTCTCTCTCTCTCCTTTCCTTTATGCTCTTATTCTTTTTCTCTATGCCCCCCTCTTTCTCTACACCCTCCCCTTTCTTTCTCCCTCTCTCCATCTTTCTCTATGCCCCTCTTTCTCTCCTCTTTTGCTATACTTCTCTTTTTCTGCCTCTTTTGTTCTCTCTTTCAGTTCCCCCTTTCTCTCGTTCCCTTCCTCGCTCTTACCTTGGTATTCACTTCTTCTTTCTTCATGTTCCTCCCTCTCTCTTCCCTTTACTCTTTCTCTCTGCCTCTCTATCTCTCTATCAGTATCTCATCCTTTCTCTCTCTCTGTCTCTGTCTCTTTCTCTCTCTCTCCCTGCTCTCACCTTCTCTCTCTGTCCCTCTTTACTTCTCTCTGTCTCCATCTCCCTCTCTCTCTGTCCCAATCATTCCTCTCTGTCTCTCTTTACTTCTCTCTGTCTTCTTCTCCATCTCCCTCTCTCTCTTTTCCTCTGTGTCTCTCGGACTCCATCTCCCTCTCTTTCTGTCCCTCTTCACTTCTCTCTGTCTCCATTTCCCTCTTTCTCTGTCCTCTTTACTTCTCTCTTCTTTCCATCTCCCTCCCTCTCTATCCCTCTTTACTTCTTTCTGTTTCCATCTCCCTCTCTCTCTGTCCTTGTTTACTCCTCTCTGTCTTTTTTCCTCTCTCTCGTTACTTCTCCTTGTCCTCTCCATTCTCCCCCTCCATTCTCCCCTCTCTACGGCTCTCTGTCTCTTTCCCCCTCCCTCCTGGGTTTCCTCTATGTCCATTCCTTTCTTTCTTTTTCTCCATTTCTGACCCCTTTTACTCCTTCTCTCACCCGGTCTTTCTGTGTCCTTTCCGTTTCTCTATGTCCTTCCCCCTATTGTGATTCAGATCCTTGTATCGGCGCGTATCTCTCCACAGCGCTGCTATCGGGGTCTGAATCAGGGAGCCTGCCTCCAGATAACTGTACAGCGAGTCCAGGAGTACAGCGGGAGCACAGAGCAGCTGCTGGGCTGAACACGGAAGCTCTTCCTCAGAGCCACACGTAAGTGTGAGGCACCAGAGGAATGTCCAGGCCGACCCCATTACGACACCCATGTCAGTTCGGTCGAGCAACATCCAGCTGCTCGTGTTTCTGCGGCGATGACACAAGACTTCAATTAAAGGCAGGCCGAGCAGGGAATACGCACCCTCCGCCCCGCCCCACCCCACCGACACCAAACAGCATTGATTTACCCTCCAGCACTCACAGCTCAGGCCATAACCCACTACCATCTGATCTGACCCCACTTCACGGAGGAGACCCCTCCATGCAACTACGTACATACCAGTGTGAAGATCTCATCACAGATACTAATCTGCATTACTTTAATACGCTGATATCACATTAATACGCTGGTATCCCATTAATACACTGATATCACTTTAATACGCTGATATCACATTAATACGCTGATATCACATTAATACACTGATATCACATTAATACGCTGATATCACATTAATACGCTGATATCGCATTAATACGCTGATATCGCATTAATACGCTGATATCACATTAATACGCTGATATCACATTAATACGCTGATATCACATTAATACGCTGATATCACTTTAATACGCTGATATCACATTAATACGCTGATATCACATTAATACGCTGATATCACATTAATACGCTGATATCACTTTAATACGCTGATATCACATTAATACCCTGATATCACATTAATACCCTGATATCACATTAATACGCTGATATCCCTTTAATACCCTGATATCACATTAATACGCTGATATCCCTTTAATACCCTGATATCACATTAATACCCTGATATCCCTTTAATACGCTGATATCACTTTAATATGCTGATATCACATTAATACCCTGATATCACATTAATGCGCTGATATCCCTTTAATACCCTGATATCACTTTAATATGCTGATATCACATTAATACCCTGATATCACATTAATACCCTGATATCCCTTTAATACGCTGATATCACTTTAATATGCTGATATCACATTAATACCCTGATATCACATTAATGCGCTGATATCCCTTTAATACCCTGATATCACTTTAATATGCTGATATCACATTAATACCCTGATATCACTTTAATACGCTGATATCACATTAATACGCTGATATCACATTAATACGCTGATATCACTTTAATACGCTGATATTACATTAATATGCTGATATCCCTTTAATCCCCTGATATCACTTTAATACGCTGATATCACATTAATACGCTGATATCACTTTGTAAGCAAATGATTCAAATTCATATAAACGAAACTCTAATACTCTCAGAAGACTACCGCCAGTTTTCCAGTCCCTATAATTTAATGGCTAAAATGTAAACTGTGTCAAGTCAGAGTCGAGACCAAGACCAGGACCAGGACACACTGAGTTAAAGTCAAGACCAAAACTTTCAGTAGTTGAGTCTAAGTCAAGAGAGAGACTGGGACACATTGAGTCCAAGTCCAGACCAAGACTTTTGGTAGCTGAGTCTAAGTCAGGACAGAGACTGGGACACATTGAATTAGAGTAAAGACCAAGACTTTTAGTAGCTGAGTCTAAGTCAAAACAGAGACTGGAACACATTAAGTCAGAGTCAAGGCCAAGACTTTTGGTAGCTGAGTCTAAGTCAAGACAGAGACTGGGACACACTGAGTCAGAATCAAGACCAAGACTTGTAGTAGCACAGTCTAGTCAAGACAGAGACTGGGACACATTGAGTCAGAGTCAAGACCAAGACTTTAAGTAGTTGAGTCTAAGCCAAGACAGAGACTGGGACACATTGCGTCAGAGTCAAGACCAAGACTTGTAGTAGCTCAGTCTAGTCAAGACAGAGACTGGGACACATTGAGTCAGAGTCAAGACCAAGACTTGTAGTAGCTCAGTCTAGTCAAGACAGAGACTGGGACACATTGCGTCAGAGTCAAGACCAAGACTTGTAGTAGCTCAGTCTAGTCAAGACAGAGACTGGGATCATTGAGTCCGAGTCAAGGCCAAGACTTTTGGCAGCTGAGTCTAAGTCAAGACAGAGACTGCAACACATTAAGTCAGAGTCAAGGCCAAGACTTTTGGTAGCTGAGTCTAAGTCAAGAGAGAGACTGGAACACATTAAGTCAGAGTCAAGACCAAGACTTTTAGCAGTTGAGTCTAAGTCAAGACAGAGACTGGGACACATTAAGTCAGAGTAAAGACCAAGACTTTTAGCAGTTGAGTCTAAGTCAAGAGAGAGAGTGGGACACATTGAGTCCGAGTCAAGACCAAGACTTTTGGTAGCTGAGTCTAAGTCAAGACAGAGACTGGGACACATTGAGTCCAAGTCAAGACCAAGACTTTTAGCAGTTGAGTCTAAGTAAAGAGAGAGACTGGAACACATT
>JAMWET010000820.1:20000-22500 GCA_024036415.1 Prochilodus magdalenae | reverse complement strand
CGTAACCAAAGCCGGGCCTTAATGCTGTACTTGACTCACCCACCAGCCTAATTGCTTGCTGTTGTGCCAGCTCCATTGGCAGACGGCTGCACCACGCAGGAGTATATGCACGCAGACCGTTACCACGACTGGCCTTAACACCACGTCACCGTCACCAAAGACTGCAGTGGTGTCGTACCAGACTGTCATGGAGTGACTCAGAATGGCAGCGGGTCATCTTCAGTGACGAGTCCCGCTTTAGTCTTGGTGGAGACGCCCAACGAATCCGTGTGTGGAGGCACCGTGGTCAGCGCCAAGATGAACGGTCTGTTGTCACACGTCCAGAAGACCTGATGTCACTCCACCTCCACCCTTACCGCACCATCTGCATGAACTGTGTGAGGATGTTCAAGCTGCATGGGATGGATTATCAGAGGACTCCATTAGGAACCTCTACAGCTCCATACCGAGACGTCTGGCTTGTTGGGTTAGCAAACACGGCGTCCCGACGCCATACTGAGAGACAGACTTCTGTATGTGTAGCTCAATAAATATTGATCATATCAGTCTAAACTTATCATCAGTTATTGAACCTGGTCATCTTTATCCTGCTTACCAACACCACCGCACTCCAACTGTATTCAAAATGCGGCACTGCTACACTGCATACTACAGTCATATGTACTGCACACTGTATTCGCCCCCTCTGTGTGTGGTATACAGTACAGTAACAAGTTCTGACCTACAGTGTGGTATACTAATACAGTTCCAGTCAAACAGATTTACCAGTACCTCACATTTTATACAAAAGCTGTAACTGTATCCACTGTTTAGAGCTAGCTGCTGCTAACGCTGCTTGGTTCCCCTGAGATACGGTTAGCCTAGCTGTTAGCTCCCCTCGGCTATTTCACTCTAAAACTGATCCTCTAAAGTGAGTTCATCTTTTATTAATCTTCAGACCTGTATATTTAACTTTCTGAGGCTCATTCTGATGAACATCGCCCACTACCATCACTACACCCACATTTACCTCAGAGCTGTTATTACTGTGTCCCTTGTTTAGAGCTAGCTACTGCTAACGCTGCTCAGTTTACCTGAGATACGGTTAGCCTAGCTGTTAGCTCCCCTCGGCTATTTCACTCTAAAACTGATCCTCTAAAGCGAGTTCATCTTTTATTAATCTTTAGACCTGTATATTTAACTTTCTGAGGCTCATTCTGATGAAAAACACACCCCACTACCATCACTACACTCACAGTTATACTCGGAGTGGGCTGCGGTTAGCTCCCCAGTGTTAGCCGCCACCATTTTCTCTGGCTAAGGCTGAGAGCTGGTGAGGCTGCGGTGCAAGATGGGATTCAGTACACCATGAAGATAGCTCCACCTGTATACTAGAAACTCTGACTGGAGTAGAACACCATCCGGGTATCTCCAGTACACTACAGATCTGCAGTATGCCATTTTGAAAACAGACTCAGTGTTTACATTTTAACCAAAATGGAGTCCTTATGGAGGCTGAATGGGTCCTGCTTATTTTGTGAGGCAGTTACATGAAAAGAGAAGTGAGTGCTCTACCGCGTTCTGAAAAGCGAGGGACCCCCCTCTGTCCTCCAGCATGCAGAGCAGAAGAGGGGCACAGTGACCCGTAGTGTTGCCAGGTAGTAGGTTCAGAGGTCAAGGGTCGGGAGGTCCCTGCGTTTTCCGCATAGGGAGTTCACAGAGGGGCTAGAGCTCAGGCCCCGCAGCCAGAATCTGGATCCAATTCCACTGTGCGGGCTGAGAGGGCTCGGTGGGACGGCCATGCAGTGGTTAGAGCGCATAAGGAGCTGAAAATAATCCGGAGAAACGCGGGTGTTCACAGCTCGGAAGGAGAGAAACATCGACTCAGCTGTGAGAGCCAGCTTTTTTGGAGGTGCCAGACGTAGAACTGAACTCAACACCTCACACGGTTCATATTTCACCACATTTCAGTTTCATTTTACAACATTTCATGTTGATATTTATAATTACACGCTTTTTATCAGCTCCACTGGGCTCCATCTGTTTCTCTGTGTACTGTATTACCCAGTTCTTCAATGGTCAGGACCCCCCAGGACCACCACAGAGCATGATGTGGGTGGTGGATCATTCTCAGCACTCAGCAGTGACACTGACGTGGTGGTGGTGTGAGTGTTGTGCTGGTGTGAGTGGATCAGACACCTCAGTATCCCAGCAGGAATGAGAACTGGCCACCAACCACAACTACAGCCAACAGTGCAGAGGGCAGCGTCCTGTGGGCAGCGTCCTGTGGGCAGCGTCCTGTGGGCAGCGTCCTGTGGGCAGCGTCCTGTGACCACTGATGAAGGACTAGAGGATGACCCACACTGCACTGTGCAGCAGCAGATGAGCTATCGTCTCTGACTGTCCATCTACAAGGTGAACCAGCAAGGTAGGAGTGTCTAATAGAGTGGACAGTGAGTGGACACAGTGTCTAAACACTCCAGCAGCACTGCTGTGTCTGATCCACTCACACCAGCACCAC
>JAMWET010000820.1:0-15000 GCA_024036415.1 Prochilodus magdalenae | reverse complement strand
CTGGCTCTCGGAGTAACACCTCCGCACACTCTGAGTAAGGACTACAGCATCAGTCAAAAGTATGGACACATTTGACTGACTGGCCATACAGTATGCTCATGTGTGCATGGTCGTCATGGAGATGTCTTTTCTAAATGGTTATGCAGAATCCAATTTTAAAAAATCTAAATTAAATTCCCAATTTTATTATTTTTTTTTTTTAAACTTCCCCGCAACAAGGAGCTTCCAGCAGCCAACAAGTGCTCGGCATAATCTGGAACTTCTTCAAGCCTGTGAAAGCATCCTAGATGGCTCCTCACTGCGTGTAGGAACGCCAGGAATGTGCAACTCTGCACTCAGTCAAACACGGGGCTGGCGGGGGGCTACTATGAAGAATATAGGGTCTGTGTAAAGCCGTAGTAAATGTTCTAGAAGTGTTCTGGCCCAACACTGGATAACGGGTTATTAACGCCACTACGTGATTGCGCAATCCACGGCACTATGGTTCTCCGGCGGTGTATTGCTCTCCCTCTTCCTGGTACACATATCTATTCCAGCAGTTTTTGAGATATCGAGTATTCCAACTCCGGAATGTTCGGTCCGATCAGGAATAATGTGCCTGCATACAGCTTTTTGATCCGATTTACGAATTACGAAAAAAAACTGTTAAATTACGAAAAAAATTTTCCCATTAAAAATGAATGGGTTAGAAAAGTGCATGTCTATCTACTGTACCTCTGCTCAACCGACAGACCCCCTGTTACATACACTATCTCAGGGCAGACCCCCGAGCACAAATCCACTGTTGGTTTGATCCACACTTCCCCACCCCACACCCCCCATCACTCATCCCTCCCATAGAGGCCGATCCATTTTCAGCCCCACTCAAAACCCTGTGGTTTCCTTTAACCTGCAGACACCAAACTGCATGTACTCACTCAGGGCAAGTTCCCGAACTCTAATGCACATACATACTGTCCCGTACTCCTTTACGAGCCGCTTATTCATCCCTTGTTCCTCCCATAGACTCCCATTTGCTTCCCCACTCCATCACTCATCCCTCCCATAGAGGCCGATCCATTTTCAGCCCCACTCAAAACCCTGTGGTTTCCTTTAACCTGCAGACACCAAACTGCATGTACTCACTCCGGGCAAGTTCCCGAACTCTAATGCACATACATACTGTCCCGTACTCCTCTACGAGCCGCTTATTCATCCCTTGTTCCTCCCATAGACTCCCATTTGCTGCCCCCCCACGTCACTCATCCCTTTCATAGAGGCCTATTCATTTTCAGCCCTACTCAAAACCCTGTGGTTTCCTTTATCCTACAGACACCAAACTGCATGTACTCACTCAGGGCAAGTTCCCGAACTCTAATGCACATACATACTGTCCCGCACTCCTCTATGTGCCGTTTATTCATCCCTTGTTCCTCCCATAGACTCCCATTTGCTCTTCCAGTTTACTCGAACTCTGCATGCACTCCGCAAGTGATAAAGTCGCGTATTGACGCCTCACTAAGCGTGCCCAACCTTTTTTTTAATCAGGTCCCTGCAAACTAATAAGAATGCATCATTAAGACGCATCATGAGACCTTGTTTTCTGATTGGCGATTGCCACCACATGTCACTGCTCATTTGCATAAAGTTGAGCATATCTCTAACTTGCCCCTCTGCACTCTACCACCTCTTCCTAATCTATGAATCCCATCACTCACACCCCGAAGGTATGTATAGCCCCATCATCCTCATGCAGCGCCATCTGCAGGAATCGGAAGTTACTACCACCTGCCTGTGAGTTTAGTCCCAGTGGTGCACATCCCTACCAGCTATAACAGCCTCGGTTGGCCGTATGGTCCCCTACACAATAACTGTGAACAGTGCTTTGCGCTACTGTACTGCCCCATAAGAACAGCGGCCTGTACGGTGCTCTTCCCTCCTGTGGGGAGTGAGGAACACAGCGCCACAGGGCTCTTTATGAGAGTTTTATGAGAGTTATGCATAGACTTTACTAGCTACGCCTGCTGATACTCAGCAAGGACTGACTGAAGGAGCTTCAAGTGGGCCTCAAGGCCACTTCTCAGGGTGACAGACATGACCCACCCCAGCGTGGTGCCCATGGCAGGAGCATCACTGTCCCATGCAGAAACCTGAACCACTCGACCTCAGCACGCACACACACAGATGCAGAAAGAGAGAAGGACTTTGAATAATGGAGAGCGTGTGGCGAGCGCATCCACCTGTTCTGCTCCTCACATGCTCAGCCTTCCTACCCTGTCCCTTCCGCAGCCCACAAAGACAATGGCGTATGTCATGTATATATATATATATATATATATATGACTTGGTGGGTAGGTTTGACATCATGAGACACGTTCCCCATGCATGCGATGTAAGCAAGGACGAGCCTTAGTGCTGTAACTGACCCACCCAACAGCCACAGTTGCGGACATGCACCGAGCAGTGATGTCCTCCATGAGCCATGCTGTCATTACCGCTGACAGACGGCTGCACCACGCACCACAGACCATTAAGGCGACTGCCCTTAACACCACGTCACCGTCACCAAAAACTCCAATGGTGTCATGCGGGTGCCGCTTTTGTCTTAGTGGAGACGACCAACGCATCCGTGGGTGGAGGCAGCATGGCCAGCGCCAAGGTGAACGGTCTGTTGTCACACGTCCAGAAGGCCTGGTGTCACTCCACCTCCATCCCTACTGCACCATCTGCAGGAACTGTGTGAGGATGTTCAAGCTGCATGGGATGGAGTATCACAGGACTCCATTAGGAACTTCTACAGCTCCATACCGAGACGTCTGGCGTGTTGGGATAGCAAACACGGCGGCCCGACGCCATACTGAGAGACAGACTTCTGTATGTGTAGCTCAATAAATATTGATCATATCAGTCTAAATTCATCATCAGTTATTGATCCTGGTCACCTTTATCCTCCTTCCCAACAGCACCGCACTCCCACACCTCCTTCTGGGTGCAGCTGTGTGCAGGTACAGCTTGCGTATAAGCTGTGCCAAGTCTAGCTCGGATCTGTAACCCAAACCTCGTTTTACTCAGTGAGGATTAAAACATGCTAACCCAAGTTTCTGTACCGTTTTCCTGGTCCTGGAAGTTTCCCTACATAGTCAGGATATTTTCGGCACACACACCCACACACACACACGTGTGCGTGTGCGCTCCTCATCCCACCGTGACCAATCCCACAGCCCCGGCGGAGTCCCTCGATTTCACGCTGCTGGAGTGGACGTGAGATATGCAGGGACACCTGTCTGGGCTCGTGGCTGTGCACCGCCATTAGTCCTCAACATGAACTCCGCATATGCGACAAGGCCAGCACTGAAATAACATTCCTGGTGGGAGGCTACAGCCCAAGCAGCCTGGACAGAGACCTGGGACATTCAGCCATTAAGTCATGAAGGACGCTCAGAGGCAGCTGAGGGGGCAGCTGGGGAGGGTAGCATGAAGCAGTTCGACCTGGAAGCCCTGAAAGCATCCAGCTTCATGCGGAGCACTGTGAAATAGGGCTGCGGCGGATATGTCAGCGACTGGTCGTTCATCGCTGCTATATCTTAGCATTGTGGTTCAGTTTCAGGAAGACTCTCGATATCACATCTCATTCGCTGACACTACTGTTGCTAAAGATGTCAGCACCGTCACCCAAATGATGTCATGTTGATACGAGTCAAGTGTGCTTTTGTAGTTGTAACTGAATATGTAATAACAATGTAATTACATTTGAACAGCATTGCAAATCATTAGAAAGCACACTAAGCATTAAAGGGCCCATATGCAAAATCTCCATTGAATTTTCTTGCAAAAATAAGTTTTATAAGAATCTTTAATTCATCTTACAGTACTTACTTGGCAAGCCTAATCTTCCATACACTGAAAAGCAAATATGTATACATGTGTGTATTTATATATATATATATATATTGGTTAAATAAATAAAATAAATGTTTATTATATATTATATAAACATTTCTTTTATTTATTTAACCATTAAAGTTTTAAAAAATATATATTTTCTATATGAAATTGTATGCTATTTATTTAATAATTTTATTTAACATAACTGTGTTGTTTCTGTTTGTTCTATATGTTTTGCTGTTTCTTCTGTCTGTGTTTTTCTATACTTGGAAAACTGATAAAAAGAATAAAAATTAATAAAATAATAAAATAATAATAAATAAATAAATAAATAATTATTATAAGAATTTTTAATTCATCTTACACTACCATTTCACTTGGCATTCCTTATCTTCCATAGATTGAAAAGCTTATCTATCTATCTATCTATCTATCTAAAAATGTATGGAGCAGGTTGTATGTTTAAAGGAACTATATGTAATATTTTCAGTTTAAAACATCCCAATATGAACTACAATTATCAACAGAATGTGTTTGAAGAAATAAGTTTTGATGCTCTCAAAAACATCTGTTGATGTCTATGCACGGTGTTGCAGACATATCTACTCTAGTTAGCATGCTAACCAGCTAGCCCCGGTCCGCCCTGCCTTGTAATACCACTTTCTACCTGAAGTCAGTCACTGTAGTGCTGTGGGAATGGAATCAGTCCAACATGAGAGGATCAAGGAAGTAGCTCTGCTGCACTGAATGTGTATTCTAACCTCTTATCAGTCATGTTCAAGGTGCTGTTCCCAGTTAGATCATTTAAGAGCAGGTAGACAATGAGCCACATTGACGGCTGAAGAAACACAAAAGAAATGAACAGAAGCGGAAAAAGAGCTGGAGACGCTCTTGGAGAGGAAAGGGAGGAAGTGTGATGCAGCATTTCTTATAGTCTGGTGAAGAGTGAGTAGGGAGGAGGAGGGACAGTCCATTCCCTTGTTTCTTAGGATAGGGGGTGGACACCACAATTTTCTGATCATATGCTACCCGCTATTTGTTCGGTGTATGAATTTGACATGCCTTACATTTCACACATTGCTCCTTTAATGGTGTTTACATATGCTAAACCTGTTCATTTCCAAAAGGCTCGGTTTTCTTCAATATGGTCCCTTTAAGTGATTTTTTTTATTTTTAAGCATAATCCTTAATGGTGATGACTAACCAATTTTGTTAACTCATCATTGCAACTTTACGTTCAGAGGACAACGTGAACGCAACACCATGTTTGTGGATCTAGAAAGGAAGCGTTGCTAATGGTTCTGCATCTCTACAGTAAGTTAAGCAGGGCTAAAGTATCCGCTGAAGGCCTGTTCGCTGTCCATCTTTTGGAGACACGTGTGTCTGGACACCTTCACTGCTGGTGTAATGCCTCAGATGGATGGGAACATTGACAGACTCTCTCTCTCTCTCTCTCTCTCACTCCTGAGTCGTTCCAGCTGTGCACTCTCTGGGAAAACTATTAGACGAAAGCTGCTCAATACCCAAGGACCTCCGGATGTACCCTTTTAAATAGAATTGTCAAGGTGACTCGTCTCAAAACACCCACTCCCGCTGTTTCTCTCTCCTTATCGTCCTCTGATTTCCTCTCCCCGTCATACGCACACATACACACAAGGCTTTTATCGCTATTGTGTTCAAAGTAGAAGACCAAGCAAGTTTAACCCAGAGCAAAATCACAACAGCCGGATCGTGTACTGTCTTTTAAGCCTGGTCGGCTGAGATTTCCATGGTGTCTACCACGTCTAATGTCCTGTACGGGAATATTTGGGCCTGGAGGCTATTTTAATTGAAGCACCTCACCTAAGATCATCTAAAAGTAGCTCAGACACTCCATTACACATCACATAACACCACATCAAACAGCGGGAGCTATTTAAAGACAGATTTGTTTCAGGGTCTGGATTAGATTCATTCCCAGGTCCAGATCTGTAGTTGATAAAGTGAGTTCTTATACCAGTATAGAAAAACTAAGCGTGATGCCCCAAGGCTTTCATGCTAGCTAACTAGCTAATCTAGCTAACATTAGCCCCTACTTGCAAAGCCAAACTGGCACTTTGCAGATATTCTTTATAGCCTGTGGATGTACAGGGTGTTTCTTGCTATGAAGTCGCGTCATTGTGTTTTTGTCATCAGGCTTATCAGTCAGAAAAGGGCTGACGAAGATAGCTAGCTATCCAGCTCAGGCTTAGCTCAGACTAGCTATAATTGCTTTAGCTAAAGATGTCTGCTGTTTATGTGGTGAGTTGTTTGGTGCCACAGGGCTTTAATGTTAGTTAGCTAAAGCTAGCTAACCTAGCTACTGCTATCAGCGCTAGGTTGGGGTTGCTAGGTAGTGCACTAATGCTTTATATATACACATGTCTGTGTATTGTTCTCTCTAGGTGTCAGCACTGGCCCTTGTACGGGCTCATGGCAAATTTTAGACTCCTGTACTAGCTGGGAAACATCGGTCTGTATAAGCCGGTGGATGTACAGGGTGTTTCTTGCTATGAAGTCACGTCATTGTGTTTTTGTCGTCAGGCTTATCAGTCAGAAAAGGGCTGACGAAGATAGCTAGCTATCTAGCTCAGGCTTAGCTCAGACTAGCTATATTTACTTCAGCTAAAGAGCACATACAACAGTGATGACAAGGATGAGAAAGAGAAGAAGAGATGTCTGCAGTTTATGTGGTGAGATGTTTGTTGCCACAAGGCTTTAATGTTAGTTAGCTAAAGCTAGCTAACCTAGCTACTGTTCAGCGCTAGGTTGGGGTTGCTAGGTAGCGCACTAATGCTTATATATATATATATATATATATATATACACGTCTGTGTATTGTTCTCTCTAGGTGTCAGCACTGGCCCTTGTTCGGGCTCATGGCAAATTTTAGACTCTAACCTTCTTGTACTAGCTGGGAAACATTATCCAACGGAACACTAAACATGGGGAAGTCGCTCTGGATAAGGCCATGTAAATGTTATCACCTACTGGCCAAGCCAAACTGGCCCTTCGCAGAGCTAATCTACTATGTGCAATACAACTGCATAGCATAATCCTGTCTTCTGGGTTTCAAGTTTTAGTATTTTATTCATATTTTATCTGTAATTTTTGTATATAGATCTTATTTATTATTTGTATATTTCCTGACACTTCAGTTCTTTCCTCTGTGCTGCTGTAACATTGCAAATTTCCCCACTGTGGGAAAGTTTTAAAGGATTATCTTATCTTATCTTAACTTGATCCCCATGGGATCTTATCTTATCTTATACTCGATAAAATCTGTGGGTTTTTAGAGTGTTTCTTGCAATGAAGCCACGTCTTTGTGTTTCAGTTGCTAGGCTGTCAGTCAAAAGAGGGCTAACAAAGATGGCTAGCTGTCTAGCGGAGCTAAGGCTAGCTATATACTCTTTAGCTGGAGAGCACATAAAACTGCTACCAACCGTAACATGAAGATGGTTCATAGCAAGAAACACCTTATAAAACCCACAGACTAGCCAAGGGTCTCCACAAAGGGCCAGTTTGACGTTTGCCAGTAGGAGCTAACGTTAGCTAGGTTCGCTAGCTATAACTAGCATCAAGGTCACAGACGCCTAACTTTGTTTACTTCACTGCTGCAGCTGTTTCCTCTTTTTGCCTCCTCCCCCAGACCAGTGGGCTTGCAGTTCTGGTTCTGGAAGGCTGATGTCCAGCACATTTGGTGATTTCCCTGCTCAAACAGCTGAGCTGCAGAGCTGGATCAGGTGTGTTTGAGTAGGAAAATCAGCAAACTCTCCAGGACTGGGAAGCAGAGTCTCTGGCACGGAACGAAAGCTATTGGCTCTCTCCTTCAGCCCTGGTTTCTCTGGCTGACCTGAAGATCACCGGCATCATTGTGCTGCCGTAATGAAGCCAGGTTTACACAGGAGTGGAGTAATAAGAGTGGAGTGTAGAAGAAGAAGAGAGGGAATAGAGGTAAGGACAGTCAGGTCCAGAGTCCAGAGGTCCAAACACCATGGGGGTAGCGACACAGTGCTTAGCGTCATTAGCTTTGTTGTCACGCATCGCATGGCCAGAAGGCTTGGTGTCAATCCACCTCCATCCCTACCAAAATCTGTAGGAGCTGGGTGAGGATGTTCAAGCTGCATGGGATGGATTATCACAGGACACCATTAGAAACCTCTACAGCTCCATACCGAGACGTCTGGCATGTTGGGTTAGCAAAGATGGTGGCCCGACGCCATACTGAGAGACAGACTTCTGTATGTGTAGCTCAATAAATATTGATCCCACACCTCCTTCTGGGTGTAGCTGTTCTTTTAACAATGAGTTTATTATGATCTGAATGCGGTTACGTGGCATCACCACACAGAACGAGTGTAGCACGGCTATTCTAATGTCTCTGTATCCAGCGTGTAATAGAGGGACTGAGAGGTTTGGGAAGCTGAGAGAGAGATGAACTGAAGCACGCCAAAGGGAGAAGAAACAGGGTCAGAAGGAACAGCTCTCTCTCCTTCTCCGAGCAGGTGATAGAGCGGAGGAGAGGAGCTCGAGGCTGCGGCTGGCCTGAGCCGCCTGCCTCCCCGGAGCACTCTTAATTCTGACGCCCATTCATCACGCTCTCTCACACTTCATCACGCGCTCCCTCCCGAAAGCTCACCCAGACTGATGAGCTCATCCCCCTCCACTCCTCCGCTCCCTGCTCATCCTCAGCTCAGACTTTCCTATACATCCTTCACACTGCAAAGAACTACTGACAATTAAACAGGCTTCATTCGGAATGAGCCCCTAAAATCGCCACCGTGCCCAACCGGCATGTGGAAAACAGGCGAACGTCCCTGTGGGCAGGAATGGAAAAACACACGCAAGGTCATGCAGCCTTTTCCCCATTGGCACTAAAGCAGTCTGGAGGCCACAATCACAACGAGTCAGCCCAGCAGATTCAGAGCAGAGCTGGGGGGGGCTCCACCCATTTCCTGAAGTGGGCACAAGCCATTAACTCTTCACTATCACGCTGTGTTAAGCTTTTCCCCAAGCTTTTCCCCTAAATCCAGAGAACTTTGGGAATTTCGTGTTCACATATTTGTGTTTGAGTGCAACATCCAGAAAATGAAAGATATCATGTAAACATAAACATAAAGTAACACACAAAAAATAATTAACCCATGTTCAGTAAGTATGTAACAACTGTTGTTTATTTAACATGTGAACATGTAATTGTGATGTGTTTACTTAACACGTAAACATGTAGTTGTAATGTGTTTACTTAACACGTAAACATGTAGTTGTAATGTGTTTACTTAACACATAAACATAGTTGTGATGTGTTTACTTAACACGTAAACATGTAGTTGTGATGTGTTTACTTAACATGTAATTGTGATGTGTTTACTTAACACAAACATAGTTGTGAGGTGTTTACTTAACATGTAAACATGTAGTTGTGATGTGTTTACTTAACATGTAAACATGTAGTTGTGACATGTTTACTTAACACAAACATGTAGTTGTGACATGTTTACTTAACATGTAAACATGTTTACTTAACACAAAACACATACATATGTAGTTTGTGTTTACTTAACACAAACATGTTTGTGACATTAACAGTAAACAAAACATGTAGTTGTGATGTGTTTACTTAACACGTAAACATGTAGTTGTGATGTGTTTACTTAACACGTAAACATAGTTGTGATGTGTTTACTTAACATGTAAACATGTAGTTGTGAGGTGTTTACTTAACATGTAAACATGTAGTTGTGATGTGTTTACTTAACACAAACATATAGTTGTGATGTGTTTACTTAACGTAAACATGTAGCTGTGATATGTTTACTTAACATGTGAACATGTAGCTGTGATGTGTTTACTTAACACAAACATGTAGTTGTGACATGTTTACTTAACATGTAAACATGTAGTTGTGAGGTGTTTACTTAACACGTAAACATGTAGTTGTGATGTGTTTACTTAACATGTGTTTACTTAACACGTAAACATAGTTGTGATGTGTTTACTTAACATGTAGTTGTGAGGTGTTTACTTAACATGTGAACATGTAGCTGTGATGTGTTTACTTAACACATAAACATGTAGCTGTGATATGTTTACTTAACACAAACATGTAGTTGTGACATTTTTATCTAACACATAAACATGTACTTGTGAGGTGTTTACTTAACATGTAAACATGTACTTGTGAGGTGTTTACTTAACATGTGAACATGTAGCTGTGATATGTTTACTTAACATGTAAACATGTACTTGTGAGGTGTTTACTTAACATGCAAACATGTAGTTGTGATGTGTTTACTTAACATGTAAATATGTAGTTGTGATGTGTTTACTTAACATGTAGTTGTGATGTGTTTACTTAATGTGTAAACATAGTTGTGATGTGTTTACTTAACATGTAAACATAGTTGTGAGGTGTTTACTTAACATGTGAACATGTAGCTGTGATATGTTTACTTAACATGTAAACATGTAGTTGTGATGTGTTTACTTAACATGCAAACATGTAGTTGTGATGTGTTTACTTAACATGTAAACATGTAGTTGTGATGTGTTTACTTAATGTGTAAACATAGTTGTGATGTGTTTACTTAACACGTAAACATGTAGTTGTGATGTGTTTACTTAACATGTGAACATGTAGCTGTGATGTGTTTACTTAACACATTCCCTGTTTCTTATGATAGGAGTAAACACCACATCAGCCTGGTAATATGTCGCCCCCTATTACGTAGAGTATGACTTCAAAGGGTTGAGTCATCCTACAGACTGCACATTCGCCAACTCACTCACTCGTGTTCAGCAGGTTGAGGATCCTCCACTAGAGGGTGCTATCAGCACTCTAGTAGGTTTTGTTACCACAGAGCTGCTTGCATCCGTGACTCTGTATATCCTCGTTCAGCATATCAACCAAAGTCTGCGCGAGTTGCTAGGAAAACAGTAGTGTTTATCGTATTCTATGATGTGGAATATAATAAGCAGGCAGGCCTTTACAGATTGGTGCCCACACTTCCGTACGAGAATGATTCTGTATTTCAGTGCATTCAATAAAAAAGACACTGCCTTAGTAAGGAGGAGCCAACACAAGGTGGGGAAATCAGTGCTGCAGCATGTGTTACACAGTCTGGTCTCTCAGGTCCAACAGTGCAGCGGCTTCCATGTTCAACTTCGCACGTGCCATGTATGTGTTAATCCCTCCGGAGAGAGAAACTGGCTGCATGAACACACACACACACACACACACACACACACACACACACATATATGTATATATACATAGATATACGTATATCGTCGCTGTCCAAAGAAAAACAGGTATCTCCAAAATGGCAACTTTACAGGAGAGGCCAAAAACCTTATTTAGTTTAAATAGAAGTCAATGGAACCAGACGTCTTTCAAAGCTGTTTTGAGCCATTCCTGTTGGTACATTCTTTATGAAATTTCCACACAGTGTAAACAGCAGCTCATGTGATCAAATGATGCATAAAAGTAAAAATCAACAAAAATGGAGATACAGGTATGAATGTACATGTACATGTAGAAATGTACGACGATATAGAAATGTATACACAGCTCAGCTACAAGTGATCAAACATATTAACAAACATTAATATCTGCCTGGGGGGATTAACACATACAGGGCGAGTGAATTTGAAAAATGCAGTCCCATAAAAGGTCTGCTCTGAGGGCAGCTTTTTTACATTGATGTTAATCTGGTATGTGACTGTATGCGTACTAGTGTGTCAGGATGTTGTTTGGGGGCGGTCACAGGTATCGTGAGGCTAGGCTAATGGTGACCTCCCCATGGGACCAGCGTTCTGATGTGTGTGCTTCTCTGGTGATGTGTCCACAAAGAAAGCTGCCCTCAGAGCAGATTCAAGGTCCAATTGTATTCAGCTGATCAGTCTTGGACCGGTGGCCAATGGTATCTGGTAAGCATCGTGTCACATGTCCAGTTTGATGCTATCTAAGCATCCGGCGCAGTCCAGGAGTCCTTGCGGACGGTGTCATAACAAGCACATCAGATACACAGGCATGCTTCTAGCACCGCGCTCCGCCTGCAGCCTCTCTCTCTGTCTAACGCTTAGAGGATTCAGAGTGGACCCCAGACCCCCTCGTCCTCCCCCTCCAGCACAGGCTAACTGGAGTACTACCTTTCCCTGTTGTGGCTCCACTCATCAGCCCCCTCTGATACCCCCCCACACACCCACAGAGCTCACACACTTAAAGCCATTTCAAGTGTTCCCTTTACTGTAGCACTCCTCCCTCGCTCCCTCGCTCTCTCACAGTCAGTGTCAGAGTGTTTGTTGCTGTTCTCTGCTGGGTTGAGCTCCGCTACCCTTCTCTTCCTCCTCCTCCTCTGCTCTGGCTCGGCTTTTTCTCCCCCTTGGCGTCTGCCCGGCGCAGACCTCTCGCACTCGGGGCAGGACGGCTCCTCTCCCTCCCTCTCTCTCTTTCTCTCTCTCTCACCCCCTCAACAACATACCTGGCAAGCACCCAGAAATCATATCACCCTACTGTTCCTCACAACAGAGAGAGAAGGAGAGAGAGAGAGACAGACTGACTCTGTAGTTCTACAGTTACAGACTGTAGTCCATCTGTTTCTCTGTATACTTCCTTATACTGTTCTTCATGGACCCCCACAGGACCACCACAGAGCAGGTACTATGTGGGTGGTGGATCATTCTCAGCACTGCAGTGACACTGACGTGGTGCTGGTGTGTTAGTGTGTGTGGTGCTAGTGGATCAGACACTGTGTCCACTCACTGTCCACTCTATTAGACACTCCTACCTTGCTGGTCCACCTTGTAGATGGACAGTCAGAGACGATAGATCATCTGCTGCTGCACAGTGCAGTGTTGGTCATCCTCTAGTCCTTCATCAGTGGTGACAGGACGCTGCCCCACAAGACACTGGTCACAGGACGCTGCCCACAGGATGCTGCCCTCAGGGCACCGTTAGCTGGATAGCTTTGGTTGGTGGATGATTCTCAGTCCAGCAGTGAGACTGAGGTGTCCAGCAGCCCTGCTGTGTCTGATCCACTCACACCAGCACCACCCACACTAACACCACCACCACCAGCGCCAGTGTCACTGCAGTGATGAGAATGATCCACCACCCACATCATCCCTGCTCTGTGGTGGTCCTGTGGTGGTCCTGACCATTGAAGAACAGGGTGATACAGTATACAGAGAAACACTGCAGTGCTAAGAATGATCCACCACCCAAATACAGGTGGGCCAGACCATGGTGGAACAGGGTGAAAGCACAAGCGCTCTGCTCGTCCTCCATTAGCTAAACACTTCGCTCCACATGCGCAGTCCATCCCACAGCAGCACTTCACCATCCATCCGCCAGTCAACACCGCCGCCGTATCAGCAGAGACCAGAGCACAAACAGCACAACCACCTTAATTGATCAAATATGAAGTCATTACGCACACTGCCATACGCGTGGGTCTGTGTGAGGGGGCTACTGTGGTGGGGGGAAGGGGTAGAGAGGCTTCCCCAGACTGATGAGCGCCTTTCTCAGCGGTAGCAGTGTCTGGTAATCGCCTTCACGTGGAGAAAACTGAATCCCCGCCACTGTTTACTAATGGTATGGTCCAGATTGGCATTTTGGACCAGAACCAACAGCGAGAGCACTCCAGCCATGCAGAACCAGAGAGGAGGCAGTCGGGCATGGCCACCTATTGATCTGCCCGCCTTTGGGTAGGCATGGAGTCTACGGCCAGAGAGAGGGGCAGAGTGGAAGAGAAAGAAAGAGAGGGAGAGAGAGAGAACGAGAGACCGGAGACAGGAGGTGGGAGATGGGCCGTGACCACCGTCTTTAAAGAGACGCATCTCTCAACACTGTCTCACTGCAGAGCCAGGAACACTCACATTACTGCTGAACCACTGACAGCACGGAGCGAGAGAGAGAGAGAGAGAGAGAGAGAGGGGAGGGAGAGAGAGAGAGAGAGAGAGAGAGAGAGAGAGAGAGAGAGAGAGAGAGAGAGAGAGAGAGAGAGAGAGAGAGAATGAGAGAGAGAATGAGAGAGAGAGAGAAGAGAGAGAGGAAGAGGGAGAGGGAGGGGGGGAGAGGAAGAGACAGTGAGAGAGAGAGAGAGACAGAGACAGAGAGAGAGAGAGAGAGAGAGAGAGAGAGAGAGAAACAGAGAGAGAGAGAGAGACAGAGGGAGAGAGACAGTGAGAGGGAGAGAGAGAGAAAGAGACACACAGAGAGACACACAGAGAAAGAGAAAGACACAGAGAGAGAGAGAGAGAGACAGAGACAGAGAGAAAGAGAAAGACAGAGAGACAGAGAGAGAGAGAAAGAGAGAGAGAGAGAGAGAGTGAGAGAGAGAGACAGTGAGAGAGAGAGAGAGAGTGAGAGAGAGAGTGAGAGAGAGAGAGTGAGAGAGAGAGAGAGAGAGAGTGAGAGAGAGAGAGAGAGTGAGAGTGAGAGAGAGAGAGTGAGAGAGAGAGAGAGAGAGAGAGAGAGAGAGAGACAGAGACAGAGACAGAGAGAGAGAGAGAGAGAGAGAGTGAGAGAGAGAGAGACAGAGACAGAGAGAGAGAGAGAGAGAGAGAGACAGTGAGAGAGAGAGAGAGAGAGAGAGGCGTATGAATGTGTAAGCATCTCTTTCTCATCAAGCTGCCAGACTGACTCGACTTTCTCTATCTGCCTCTGCCTCTCTCTCCACGTCCGCACCAGGACTGCGTGTGTGTTATCTCTCAGCATGTGAAGGGTCTCCTGTTCCTCTGCCCGACCTGCCTGAATCTCCTGCCTGCCTGCAGTGACACGAGGTGCTTTCAATCCCCTCTCTCCCTCTCTCCCTCTCTCCCTCTCTCCCTCTCCTCACTGTTAATTTGAATCCCCCTGGTGCAGGATCTCTCTCTCCCTCTCTCTCGCTGGCCGTGGGCTCTCAGGGCTAGTTAGCAGTCCTCAGAGCACCGCTGGGATCCTGCCCGCCTGCCCGCTGTCACTCTAATTGCTGCGAGCGTGGCCGGCTCCCCGGGGAGAGGCCATGTGAAATCCTGATATGATATGTACCATTAACTAAAATGAAAAAATCCCCGAGCACTGCCCGCGCTGCCGAGCGCCCGCAGCCTGGGCCCTGAGCCGGAGCTCCGAGTTTG